>RXPK01003363.1:0-70590 GCA_004143645.1 Protaetia brevitarsis
TGAACATAGGTAAATCGGTATGTAATAAGTAATTGTAGAACATATATAAATGGAGGGTAAAGTTAATGGAAAAATTCATTTAAATGCTAATTGCGTCAAATGGCCTTAGTAAAATCAGAATATAAGACATCAACTTGCTGCTCACCATCAAGCTATTCGCTTATAAACTATGTAATTTCTGTTACACACTAAGAATCCATGTGCAAATCTGACAGGTAAATTTACACACAGCAAAACATATTAGTGAGTAGCAAATTCACAGACTTTGCTGCATACTGCTCAATGGCTAATGGTGTAACACCGAGGCCAATAATAATACGGAAATAATCGGACTTACCCCACTGGCCTTGAATTTATCTAATTTCTTGTTTAGCACTTCGATTTCCTTTGTTTCTTGTTAACCGCCGAATAACACCTGGATATCTCGTCGAAATAACGCTGAATCTCCTTATCGGCGACGGCTTGCTGCTTTTTCAAATCCTCCAAATTTCTCTGGAGTTCGTCGTTGGTTCCTTTTTGACATTCAATGTCCATGAGCGTAGTGGCGTTTCTATTTTCCGTATTACCTAAGCTGATTTCCTAAAAAAAAAAAAAAACAGTATAAATTAATATGGTACAGGTTTAATAGATCGGGGCCCAGCTAACCATCGCTCGGTTCTTGACTTTTAAATCGTAATACAGTTTGGCTAGATATTTCGACGCTTTGTCGGTGGTGATTTGATCCTGCATATTTCGCAGTATATCAGATTCGACTGCCACCTTTTGGTTGCAAGTCTTCTCGAACTCTTTAATTAATTGATGCATCATGTTCATCTTCGCTGTATTCTCCTGAAATCGAGTATATTTATTAGATATATTGGGGTCTCCGTCACATCTTATCCACTCACATGTTGGGCTTTGTTAAAGTCGAATTCGGTCTGATCTATTATAGCTTGCGTTTTCATCATGGTCCTCTCGATGTTGTCCCGTTTATTCTCC
The DNA here is from genome assembly GCA_004143645.1 of Protaetia brevitarsis. Taxonomy (NCBI): domain Eukaryota; kingdom Metazoa; phylum Arthropoda; class Insecta; order Coleoptera; family Scarabaeidae; genus Protaetia; species Protaetia brevitarsis. Next base: position 979 of record RXPK01003363.1, read on the forward strand.
TCGATCTCGAGTTGATGTTTCGCGGCGTAAAGATCAGCCTCGATGCGGTTCCTGCATGGTCAGGTTCTCGTTCTGGTTCATCTCGCGTTTGCACAATTTCTTGAGCTGTTCTATCTCCGAGAGTATACTCCGCAATTTCTCGGTTTGCACGCTGTAGAGTGGAAATGCAGAGCGGTGAATGCCGTACTCTATGTTTTTAATTCGAAGAAGTGTTTTTAAATGGAAGTGCTAAAAAGTACGCTTGCTATTGGTGAGTGTTCCACAAAAATCACACTAGCTACGCTCCGTTTAAAACATTTCACAAGCACCATGCAGGATCGCCAAAACCTCAGCTTGGAAGACCGTAGCTAACCTACTTACAAGGGAACACCGGCAGGTGTCCCCCTCCGATTTCGATGAAACTTAACAGATCGAAAGAGTACCTTAAAATAAGAGACACGTATTTTTATCGCGATCCGCACGATTCTGGGTACCACCCCCCCCAAAGTTTGGACCATTTTGTCAATTTTTTGCAAATATTTCCTAAATTATAACAATATTAAATTTTCTTCTTAACATAATGTTGCAGCATATTGCAACGCCTTAAGGATGCGTGTCCGTAAGCAAAAAAGTTAATAACGGGACGGGGTATTCCGTACCCCCCATTTTTTTACATTTTTTCTTTTTCTTAATTCATGCAAAAGAAGGCCGATTTTACATAGAATACGATGAGAGTATAACAAGTTAGAAAATTAATATTGTAAAAATGAAAAATAATAATAAAGCTTCAAAATTAATAAACTTGTCTACTTGATATAAACTCAAATGAACTATTAAAAGAAATTTGTTTTTATCCTACACATAATTTCCAGCATAATACATGGTCTCAAGGTAGATATCTTCATAAAAGCTAATAACGGGGCGACGGGACCCCATACCCCGCAAGTTTTTTAATAATAAGTTTATTCATTATTCATCAAAAAAAAGATCGCTTTTACATAGAAAACGGTGATGTAAATAAATTTTAGAAAATTAAATAATGAATTAATAAAAAAGTAGGCAAAAATGTTTGATTGATTCTTGGGTAGGCATTGTGTTGCCGAACTTCAGCAATTAGTGCCAAAACAAAACTTTGAACATTTTAAATATACAAAAAAACACAGCGATGGTACAACCTCTGATGTATAGGTTTTAGACTGTGGAAAAATTTTGTTAGAACTTTTTCGGATATAATGATTCTTATGAACTACGACATAGATTTACATCAGGAAAAATATTATTAAGTTGCAATCCCTAACCCATAATCAGTTTTCTTCCCCAGAATTTTTCGACGCTATTCAAGTACTCGTGGTATAAGAGTGGATACGTTGAGGAAAACCTGGGCCCTTTAAAAATCCTTAGAGTTTTGTTTTAACAAAAGATGCGCAGTCTACACCCTTGTGTAGTATATGCATAATAACCAGCTATTGTGCGTGTTCATGGTGCAAACCAAAATATGGTTTTAAACACTTTTACACAGACTATCACTACTGTAATACTTACATAGCTTAATTACTGTATGTATATAATATCTGTTCGCTATTGCAATACATTATATACCAATAATCGCATTACAGTATGTCATGTATTTAAACATTTATAAGCATTATAATATTTTTTAATTCTGTTCTATTGTTTCCGAAATGTTATAATCGTTACAAACACATTAGTTATACATCATCGTATTCTATGTAAAATCGGCCTCCTTTTGATGAATAAGAAAAGAAAAAATGTAAAAAAAATGGGGGGTGCGGGTACCCCGTCCCCGTTATTAGCTTTTTAATGAAAGATATCTACCTTGAGACCATGTATTTATGCTGGAAATTATGTTAAGGATAAAAGCTTATTTTCTGTTATGTCATTTGATTTATATCAATAGACAGTTTATTATTTTGAAGCTTTTTATTATTTTTCTATTTTTACAAATTATTAATTTCTAAACTTGTATACTACATCTCGATATTCTATGTAAAATCGGCCTTCTTTTGATGCATAAGAAAAAGAAAAAATGTAAAAAAAAAATGGGGGTACGGGGTACCCGTCCCGTTATTAACTTTTTGCCGACTACGGACGACGCCACCCCTTAGGGCCATGCAATATGCCGCAAATTATGTCAAGAAGAAAATTTAATATCTGTTATAATTTAGGAAATATTGCAAAATTGAAAAAATCGTCCAAACTTTGGAAGGGGCTGTACCCCAAAATCGTGCGGATACCCGATAAAAAAAATACGTGTCTTATTTTAAGGTACTCTTTCGATCTGTTAAGTTTCATCGAAATCGGAGGGGAAAACCCGCCGGTGTTCCCTTGTTAGTGCCAATTCTAAGTTGAGCTTAAGGTCCGGAGAGAAAACTCCCGCACCCGTCCCTGGTTTTGTCTTTGATCAGTCTGTATAGATGGCAATCGAAGGCAATGATTCGACGCAGGCGTCGAAATGTACGCGGTAGTGTCTGCCGAAAAGCAAACACGGGAGGCACATAGTCCTTCGCGGCACCCAGAAGAGGCGCTTTAGCGACGCCTTCGTGGATGATGCTCACGTGAAAAACCGCGGCCTTCCCCCTCCCACGAACAGATCTAGAGGAGGGACATCTGCAGAGGGCTTCTAGTGCCGCCGTCGTCGTTTGTGCGCGTTTGTTTCCTGTAATTACTAAGACATTGCGATACGCTTGCACATCTCGTAAATAATTCCTGGCTACTACTCGTCTCGCCCTTAGCTACCAGACGAGGACGCCATAAGTTAGCATGGGCCTAATTGTGGCAGTGTACAGCCACAAGGTAATTTTCGAGGAGAGACCCAGCACGCGATGATACTGCCAAAAGGCCTTACATGCTTTCTCGGCTTTTAATATTAGGTATTAGTATTACAAGGGAAATTACTAAGGGTTGCCCACAGGTCGCGTTCGGGGCCGGGTATTGAATATTTTATACGATAATTTCTTTGAAATTATACTACCAGGGGGGGTGTGAGATAGTCGCGTACGCGGACGATACTACGTTATTAGTTAAAGCAGGCATATAATACGTTAAAAAAATAGGCTAATCAGGCTTTAGCAAATATTTTAAATTGGAGTTTAGATAATAAATTAAATTTTAATGCGGATAAATCAGAGGCGGTATTTTTTGGCAAACCGAGGCAAAGAAAGCCTACATTTAAATTAGGGGTGGGTAGAATTTATTGTAAAGAATTTGTTAAATATCTTGGGGTTATTTTAGATGATAAACTAAATTTTAAAGCGCATATTCAGTATATTACCGCGAAAGGTAGGAAATGAGCAATAAAATTAGAGCATCGGCTAGGGTTACGGGGTTTAAACGGTAACGCGGGCGGGTACTATTTATAGGGGCGCTATTGAACCGGCAATGTTGTACGCGGGGGCGATATGGGCAGACGCGTGTAAAATTAAAGAAACTAAAAAATTAATCGGGGCGCAAAGATTATTAACAGTTAGGGCCGCGAACGCGTATTCATCTATTTCGGCAGACGCGGCGTGCGTTATTTCGGTATTATTACCAGTAGATTTACGTTTGAGGAACTTAAATTTCGTAGGGATGCGAATAAAATAGGGTTTGAGGTTTGATTACAGCAACGGGAATTAGATTAGAACGGGCGATTTAGAAAGGCGAGTAGATATAGGGGGCGAATTCATCCGCGGAATTAAAAAGTATTAGTTATGATAAATTTATAGGCACTTTTCGAGAGGGTTAGAATTTTTACGGATGGGTCGAGGGTGAGGGTGGTACAGGGGCGCTTTTGTTGTTTATAATAGGGGTATTGAAATACATAATCAAAAGTTTAAATTAGGGGATCATTGCAATATTTTCAGGCAGAATTAGTTGCAATAAATCAGGCAGTAGTTTATAGTAAGGCGCGAATGGGAATTAATGCGCGACGTGGAATTATAACAGATAGCTTATCTGTATTAGAGGCGTTAGGGAATTTAAAAAATCCGACCGATTTGTGTTTAGATACTTGGGATATGTGCGCGAGGGGTTAAACTTTTTTGGACTAGGGCTCATGTAGGTACAATCGGTAATGAGAGGCGGATCAATTAGCGAAAGAGGCGGTATCTAGGGGAGATAGTTTGATTATTAGATTTGGGCTAATTTCGGCTAGTGTATTTAAAAAGCGAGGATAAACTTGATAATGATTGGCAGAGTAGGTGGGATAATACCTTAAATGGGGGTGGACTAGGAAATTATCGTAGCGTTACACGTTTTAGGGAAATGAGGTTAATTTATCGTTCAGGCGGTAGAATTAATAACAGGTCACGGTAATTTTAAATCATTTTTATGTAGAATTGGTAGGGTTAATGATTCGCTTTGTGAGTGTGGTGGGTAGGATACAGCGGGCATGTCTTATTTGAATGTCCACTCACTGATGAGTGGCGGTCGGTACGGAGGTTAGGGCATAAGCTAGGGGGTTAAATTGGCCGCGACGCGAAACAGATATTAGAGATAATGAGTCGATCGAATGGTGGGAATTTTTTAGTAATGTTGCTAAAGAACTAGATAGGCTAACGGCATGATATTTAGATAGTTATAGGGTAGCACGCCTATAAATAAATATTTTATGCTCTTTAGTGGTCGGAATTGGTGTTAAACTATAAATATTTAAATATAAATATTTATTTAATTACTCTTGGTTAAATAATTAGGATTAAGTTACTATTAAGTATTAGAATAAGTACTGCTGTGTTTTGTTTTGTTTTTTAGGTCATCATCTTCCTGTTCAACTTCTGAATGCGTGAAAAGGGAGCAGCTACGCGAGAACGGCAAGGCTGTCGGAATTTGAGGAGACGTGGGGGCTGCTTCTTCGGCACTCAGAAGGATAATAATAATTTGTGGCTATCAGTAATAAGGTCTGGGACTTTTTCCAGATCCTCCCAGAGTAAGTTTTTGCCATGGTTTTCCTTACTCCGTGGCATTGATTTATAATAAGTATATTATATATAATCAGTGTCCTTGGCGAATGCTGGAGATAACGAAAGTCGTTCCATGGGCGCATTTAAAAATAACTGATAGCTGACTGATTTACAGTAGACTCGCGATTATGTGAACTAATCACATTTTACATTTTTTTTATCATTTTTCAAAAGTAATATTCGTATGGTCGCGAGGCTACTGTATTATATTTTTGTTATTAAAAATCATAGGGAAGTTATTTAGTTAGAGTAGGATCATTTCAATTGTTATGGAACCATATAGTACTAGAATAGGTAGCCTCGTGTAGTACCTTTTCAGGTGGAGCACGGGGTTAGGATGATTTGTAATAATTTAGTTTTCATAAATAAAGTGTCAAATGTAATACCCACATATTTGACTTCATTCAAGAAACCAAGAACAGTCCAAACAGTTGTGGTGGGCAAAGTTTTCCCACCTTTTTTTTTGTTAAGAAAGAGTACCATCTCTAATTTATCTGGGTTTACAGAAAGACAACGTTCTCTACAACAGTTTTCGATAGACCTTAAAGCAGTCTGCGTCAAATAGCAGAGCACGCTTTCAAATCTTCCATCAGTGAGGATAGTAATGTCGTCCGCATATGCAATGTGTAGAAGCCAGATGTGTTTAGTGCATGAACGAGGTCATCTACCACAAGGTTTCACAAAAGTGGTGACAAAACGCCTCCTTGGGGACAGCCCCGATCTACGCGTCCCCTTACGCTGGGATTTCCCGCAGTTACTTCTATTTCCCTCTGCTCCAACATACAGTACAGCCATTCTACAAGGGTCGGCTCAACACCGTGCCTAGCTGGAGTACTGACAATACTATTTACAGAAGCTTTATCAAAATCTCCTACTATATCTAGGAATACACCCAGGGTAGACATTTTATTGTCCAACGATCTCTCTATCCGCCGCACCACTGAGTGGAGGGCAGGCTCGGCAGATCTTCCCCGGGTGTACGCGTGTTGATTTGTATGAAATGGATACAATGGTAAGGCCATCTCTCTTATATAACGGTCGCACAGTCGTTCCAAAGCCCTCAGCAGAAAAGTGGTCAAACTTATCGATCGGTATGATTTAGCCAAGGTATGGTCGGAACGCCCTAGCTTTGGTATAAAAACCACTCTTATTTCCCTCCATTCAATGCACCCCCTAAACAGTGCCACCAATGGGCTGAGCAGAGAATCCGCGTCCCACTATAGTAGGGCAGAAAAAACACCATCCAGGTCAGGTGACTTGAATGGTTGAAAACTTTTAATTGCCCAAAGAATCCGGGGTTCTTCTACCACCCTTTCCGCCACAGCCCAATCCTTCTCCGTTGGAGGCGAGCCATGAGGATCATCCCACGCAGGTGTATCGTGAATCACACTGCCCGGAGAGGGAGTGGCTGTTTCTAGAGAGGTCGACGAAAAAGTGCCATCCTCTCGTTTTAACAATTCTAGTTAATGACTGGTGTCTTTGCTTAAGACTTTCTTTAAGCGATTCGACAGAGTCACAAGTTTCTCCAAGCTCGCCTCTGACTACAACGAATCTCCTTCTTGTATTGCCTATAATGAAATCTATGGGCTTCTCAGTCCTCCACAGATCTGGTTGATTTAGCTCTATTAAAGAGCTTTCTATGTTTGATTCTCGTCTTAGACAGATCTCGACTCCCATGGTGAGTCGAGATTGTCTTACTTCTTTCTGATGAGACCCTAGCGGATATGCCACTTCAATGGGAATCTACACCACGATACCCTCACCCCAGCTGCCACTGACGAAGGCGCCGATCCCAATATCCCATAGTCGCAGTTTTTGAAGGTTAACAGACAGTCGGTTCCCGTAATCTGGTCGATCTGAAACAGATCTATCGTGGCTGACATCATGCCTCTTCAGACACCCATCATTCTAGTATGTGACTTGAGATACCCACCGACCCAAGTAATGCAATTACTGTTTGGCATCGTGAGGTGACGAACGTAGGCTCGCACTCTCTGTTAAGTAATATCAAGGTTAGTTAGTAGAGTGATAAATTCGCTCAGGAGCCACCTCTATCATTCTGTTATGGTTCCCCACGCTAAATGAATGAGCATTGGAATCACAGCCGATAACAAAATGTGTGTTATTTCCATCACAGTCTCCACCAGCCAGCTTCAAAAAGAAGAAGTTGCGAAGAAGCAACTGGTTGTCACTGCCAGATAAACTGAAGCGATCACTACAGATGTTTGGCCCCCTTGTACATCACAAGATAGATGTACGGTGGTTAAATCCCTGTCACAGTAGTCCGGTATGGCATAGGCTTTTATATTCTTTGGGACATAGATACGTTCTAGGTTTGTATTAGGCGTCGGAAAAAACAGATTTCACTGTGTTAGTTCGATTAGTTAAAACGATTTCTCATGAAAGGAAAAATGTAATGAAGTACCCATAGTGATTTCGCTATTGAGATTGCGAATATTATGCAAACAGGTACGTAGTAGCACATAAAAAATATTTGTGTTGTAAAAAAGCGCAATTGATGATTTCACGTCAGTTATTTATTCTGTTGCACACTAAGAAAATATAAACAAAATCCACAGATATTTTGCTTTTGTGGTAACCGTTGCATTCAACTGAAAACATGTGGGTTCCGATTGATAATCTGACTACTCTTAATACTATTGCAGTTTGCATATTTTCGCACTAAACTTTTAATTAATTTCATGTATCTACAATAATGCATTCAAAGAGTGAATAATGTTTCAATACGAAATCTGTACGAATCCAACAACTTAAAATTTTCAAAATTGGATTGTTTGGTGGAATGAAGCTTTTTTAAGATAACAATTATATTTATTCATTCTCAAAATGTTTCGATAATTTTATTATATATAATAAAATAAAAATAATAATAAATGGCAGAAAAACCTTGACTAAATATTAACTTTGTGCCAATTTGCGGCAAAATAATTTTAATCCACAATACTTATGATTTCGTAAGTATTATCATTAAATTGTTTGAGTCTTTTTGCCATCTATTATTTTTTTTTTATTATAATTAGGAGATCAGTTATTGGGGATGCAGCTGAACAGAGTATACAGTCAAAAACTCCTTTATTAATTATCTGAACCACAATTCCGAGTGATGCCATTAAAAAAACCTGATCTTCCAACAAGTTCAGCTAGTACTTCTTCCAACAATTACAGATGGGGTTTTTTAATGACATCACTCGGAATTATGGTTCAGATAATTAATAAGGAGTTTTCGACTGTATACTCTGTTCAGCTGCATCTCCAATAACCTGATCTCCCAACAAGTTCAGCTGGTACTTCTTCCAACAATTATAATTAGGATTCAATCTAATGAAAACATAAAATTGTCGAAACGTTTTGAGAATGAATGAGTAAATTGTTACCTATAGAGAAGGCTTATTTCAGGAATTTCAGTTTTATCAGATAGAACCCAATAACATTAAGAATTTATTCAAGTTTTTGTAAGCAACTCCTTGATTAAAACAACCAAAATTTTTAAATACAATTGACGAACTTGTAAAGCAGAAATTAGAAGCGGTTTCACAATGTAGAACAAAAAATAAACAATCATAATCCGCTACCGCAGCCATGGAATTAGTGAAATGGCGGTCAACTTGACGCAACACTCGCAGATAGAGAAGAACTTTCCGAATTAAGTTCCGAATGTTTCCCCGTTTGCGATAACTTTTGTAATTAGTTGTTGTTCGTACTGCCGCTGCTGCCTTTCCACTGACGATTCCCCAAATTCGCATACCCGCCTAGAAGGGGCCTCCCCCAGGAATGGCGGAAGAATCACTACAAAACCGTGAACAAGCGGTAATTTATATTCCTCGAGCTGAAGCGAGCGCCCGAAGTTCTCCTTTTGGCTGTTGCTGTCCCTTTCACATTGTTCAAGCCTAAGACCTTGGATTACAGAAACCAAGGTTCCTGGATTAGAGAAATGTGCTGCTACCTATCTAGGGCCTTTGGAAGTAGCAGTAGACGCCCCGACTGTTTCGATTGACAGCCCTGCCAGCTCCACTGATTCGATGCCAGCGCTGTCCACGCCGGCACCAGAGTCAGGGGCAGCAGGGTTATCTACAGGTTGGGATGTATCCATGAATACATGGGCAAAAAAACATATAAAACTCGAAATAAAATTGAACAGAGTCAACATTACGGTTATAACTAAGCCATTAGCAGCGTCTATACACGAAATTAATTGAGCCGATGTTAGATAGATGCTTTTATATGATCATACGCATAGATGACAAAGAATTGAGGGCCCAAAATGAAACCTTGCGGTACGCTAACCGAAATGTCACAAGCACTTGACAAAACATGTTCTCTATTATCTGAAAGAGATCCGAGATATAATTTCTAACTAAGACGCAAACCATTTTGTATGTTGTAACATTTTTATCAAGCTAAAATTGTTTTTTTTGCAAAGTAGATCATGACTTTCAGAACCACAAGCGTCACACAAATCGATACGTATGGCAATCAGGACAACTTTCTGATCAATCCCACCAAGAATTTTTTTTACGAAGACAAACACAAGGACTTGACTTTTATAAAACCATACTGATAATCTGGTACTAATAAGCGAACCGTGACTCCGTCAGCAGAACGTGCTTCGCTGAAACAGCATATATTGTCAGTAGTTTATATGCATTTAACTTATACATGGATAAACTTACGCTAATTCTTGATTAACTTGATTGAAATGCTTGTCCCTGCTAGATATAGCAACGATAACAGAATGCCAACCATGCAAGAGGCAACGATGCTCACTCTCAGCCGCCTCGATGTCTATGTTACTGATCGCAACAGTTCTGTCAAATTTCTCCCGCTCCTCTCCTTCACGCGCCAATTGCATCAACATCGTCTCTAGTTCCGCTTCTAAATTCCACACTTCCGTCATCAGTTTGTATACCAACATATCCTGTTGACGCTTCTCTTCCGCTATCTTCGTTTTATCCTTCTTGGTCTTCTCGAATATCCTTTGATTGACTTTTAGTTCGCTTTCGACGTCTTGCTCCCAACTCGTCATTTGCTGTACCAAAAGATTGACGGCGTCCATTTCTTTTCTCAACTCAATCTCTAAATTGATAGATAAATCCAATAGACAAAAATAGTAGAATATAACAAGTCAAAGTTTTATCTTAAATATAGTTACAAAAAAAAATGCACAGTCAAATATAAAGGCAAATGGAAATAAAATTTACACACATACAAATTCCTAATCAGCCTCCAGAAACTCGATATTGCACGTCTAAAATCAATTAATGCTGCTTTTTTTTACAACCCATGATCAACTCATTTTTGCAGTATAATTTTCGACACTTTCTAAAAAATAGCTGATACCAGCACATCTTCAACCCTACCAGTTGTACTCACGCAAAGAAGTATAATTCGTGCATTAAATACTATTTTTTAACTCCAACTTGTTCACTACATATAATAAGGGTCCAAGATCACTTCTTTGGGGTACCCCTCTGTGCAATGATAGCAGACACGACTGAAAACCGTCTATATTAATGCAATCAATCTGACAGAACGGAAATGGATTTTAAACATAAAACTAACTAGAATGTCTCAAAATATAAGCCATGTAAAGCCGGATCTGCAAATTCCTAGAAAAGTGTATCAAATTTACAATTATGAGAGATAATATTATGTCTAATTAACAAATGTCAATCTATTTGAATATACTAAACAAGCTCAGGGTTTCCACGTAACTGGTTCATTAAAAGTTTATGATGTTTATTATTACTTATATTGAGATTTGTGCCACCAGTACTGTTCGATTGGAACTATAAATGTAAAATACCTTAACCAAAATATCACTTCCGGTTGACCGGAAATGGATGTCAACTTTCTTATTTAAATAGAATGATATATTTTTTTATTCATTTTTGATTCTAATAACTATAAATACGTCAGTTTCCATTGCTATTCCTATAGCTACATGTTGCTATTTTTGAGTTATTTAAGTTTTCTTTTTTTTTAGTCATAATCATGCATCATTGAGAATTAATATCTCGTTAATACTGCAAGTAGAGACTCCAATTTGCTATGTTGTGAATGTAGATATAACACTCTAAGAAACGGTAAGCAACTTTACATTCTAACATACAGGGTGTTCAAAACTGAGGAACAAGTGCAATATTTTCCAAATGCAGAAATCAATTTTTTTAAATGGACACCCTGTATTTTAATTCGGAATTAGGAAGCAAATATCATCCTATCACTTTTTTATGAGCATTCCCTATACTATTTTTAATAGATTTTGAGATATGAGCGACTTTTTGTTAAACAGACTAAGTAGCCTATCTTTAAATGTTGTAGCTGGCTCTGAATGATTCACGTCAATTCATGTATTATTTTTGAATAAACTACAAGAATGTCTGTTCGAATAGTCATTTCTATTAATATTGCGTTGTACGAAAGTGTAATTACAATGATATACATAAACACTTTGGTTAGGTCAATGAACTTGACATTAATCCCATTCAGAACCAGCTACAACACGCAAAGATAGGGCTACTTAGTCTGTTTAACAAAAAGTCGTTCATATCTCAAAATCTATTAAAGATAGTATAGGAATGCTCAAAAAAGTGATAGGGATGATATTTACTTCCTAATCCGAATTAAAATACAGGGTGTTCCATTTAAAAAAAATGAGTTTTCTGCATTTGAAAATATGTCACTTTGTCCTCAGTTTTGAACACCCTGATGTTAGAATGTAAAGTGTGCCTTACCCGTTTCTAGAGTTATATCTACATTCATAACAATAGCAAATTTGGAGTCTCTACTTGCAGTATTAACCGAGATATAATTTCGCAATGATGCAATGATTATGACTAAAAAAAAAGAAAAACTTAAATAACTCAAAAACGCAACATGTAGCTATAGAATAGCTAATGAAAATTGAGTATTTATAGTTGTAGAATCCAAAAATGAATAAAAATTATATCATTCTATTTAAAATAAGAAAGTTGACATCCATTTCCGGTACCGAAAGTATATTTTGGTTAAGGTATTTTACATTTATAGTTCCAATCGAACAGATACTGGTGCCAAAATCTCAAATATAAGTAAATAATAGAACATCATAAACTTCTAATGAACCAGTTACGTGGAATACCCTGTAGAAAACTTTTGTGAAGTCTCTTAAGGAAGACATGTAAAATTTCTAGACTGAGCTATTGAAAAATGATAGCAAGGTGACCTATATAAACCACAAAACAGAAGAAAAATTAAAGATTGAGAATGGAAACAAGGAGAGGAATTAGAAAACATATTAGCAAAAATGAATGAAAGAATACGAACAAATTAACGAAAAGCGAGGGTCAAGAAAGCGATAGCACAATGAAAAACAAGGATTAGAAGACATATTAAAGTAGATAAATTGAAGGATACATCATAAAAATAGACAAAAGAAATGCAAACTGGCAACACAATAAATAAAAAAAGAATTAGAAACGCTTAAAAAGATTACTGAAACATAAACCCAGTAAACCAAATTCAAATTTCCCGCAATTATATTTAGTAACTTCAACTTAAAGGTATTCAAATAACTATTAATGTAATACAAAATCGTAGGTAATTTCATGCTTTAATGTTGAAGTTATTAAAAATAATTGCGGGAAATTTGAATTTGGTTTATTGGGAACAAAATGGCCGCTTTTTCACAGGAACACTTTTAATATATCGTGCAAAATAAAAGAGATGCAAAGTCGGTTAAAGGAGAAAAAAGTTGTACATTGCAGCAATGAATAAACTCATTAAAAGCATTTAAAATAATCTGAATTTACTTTCTATCCAATTTACATATCAACTTACCTTTTTTTTCTTCTTCAAATAACTTATTCCTCTCCTTTTTATACTCTTCCAAAGACGACTGCAACTTTAATTCCGTTTCCTCCCGAGCCGCCATTACGTTCTGCAATTCCGTAACACAGTTCTCACAAACTCGTCTTGTTGATTCGCAACAATTTGTTGCGTTCCGTAAGCATCGACCCGAGCTATTTTCTCCAAATTTTCTTCTTGTACCGTTTCCTCGAATCTCACTTTTACTCATAATTCTTTTACAATGCGTAATTTCTGACTTACATACTCGAAGATCTCATTTTTCAAATGGTCGATTTGCTTCTCCAAGTAATTTTTGAGGGCTAGTTGGAATTTGGCCAACAATGGATGCTCGGTTCTAACACTTTAGCTCTCTCTTCTTCTTCCTCCGGTTTCCTAAATGTATAAAAAAAAATAGATGTTTTTTAATGATTAAGCGTATATACTTCGTAAGGCGTCAGATGAAAACTCTCTTCATCCGTGTATCGTGTTTAAAATATCTTCGGCCCCGTATCGGCGGAGAATCCAGGAATTTGAAAGCATCTTTAGCCAGCTCTTCGCCGAATTCTTCTTGACTCATCGTTCTCAATTCGTAATTTCTTCCAACACCATAAATAATGTTTAGTTTTGTCAATCAACTTCGTCAATTTATTTGGAAGCGTAAACGTTGCCATGGTTTCTTCCGATTTCAACCGAAATATATCGAATGTGAAAGCAAAAACTCCAACTATTTTCCACCAATTTTTTTTTGTAATATTTTTTACATGATGCAATCTGTAAAGGATATTATTTCATATAATTATAATTTATTGCACAGGTCAACAACTTTCACTTTTGTCATACTTTGCACACATTTAAAATAATTCATTGATGAATATGCATTCTAGCGCAAAACGGTATTAGATGTTATATTCCTTCCGATAAACAATTGTTTGAAATTATTCGTGTTTTATATCAATGCTTTTCAACGGAAAGCTCGGAAATATTTACCTCGGGACATCGTAAATACCTTCGTTTTGTTTTAATTAACCTAAATTAAATATCCCCCCGTTTAATCCGTAACGTGTTTATTTCATATCGTTCGCGAGGGGAACACGTGGAAGTTACTCGTAGCGCGCGCGCCATCTGCGAACTGACAAAAACGGCCGCAACTGTCATTATTATTGTCACTTTTTTGAGAGGTTCTGTTATTTTGCATCGAAATCGAGTGCTACGAAACATCCCAATAATAATGTCATCCGAAAACGCAGTCGACAATCACAACAACGAGACAGAAAATACGTGTGTGGTGTGTTTCAAGAATGTCGAAATCTATTCGATCGGTGTTTGCGACCATCCCGTTTGTTATGAGTGCTCGACGAGGATGAGGGTGCTTTGTAAGCAGAACGAGTGCCCCATATGCAGACAGGACATGCCTAAGGTAACTTGCCCGATTAAACGGCGTGGAAGTTAGCACCGCGCAAGTTAAATATAGAACGCGAAACGCGATTGACGGTCAATGATAATTATATAACTAGACCACCTGTACTACATTATATTTTTTTTTTCTTGTAACCAAGAAGAAGTAACATATGCCCAACTATCTCAAGAACCTTATCATTTCCTTATAGGATTATTTTTTCTGTTGAATATGCCGATATACGCCCAAGTATAACACGCTCGTTATACGTGCGAGATGAATGCTTATTTATGTTAAGTGTGTATGTATATATTTATCGTTTTTTTGCATATCAGTACATTGTTACCTGTGTGCAAAACTCGTAATATTAACGGGTAATCACACACCGTCAGATGGTAATATCACAATCATTATTAATCCGTGTTAAGGGGTACTTCTGTGATAACGATAACGCTTAATTTGAATGAAATGAATAAAAATGGCAAGATCTGTATAGAGTACTTACCAAAAGTTTTGGTTCGCGTAATGAACATATTAGTGATGTGACAAATATTCGCATTCGCGAATATTCGCATGTTTTTGAATATTCGCATTCGCATTCGCAAATAAAAAAATGCGAATATTGCGAATATCGAATTATCCATTTTAACAGGAAACTTTTACCTGTTAAAATGGATAATTTAGAAAAAAAAAACTAATATTCAAATTCATTGAAATCCTAAAACAACCTTTTGAGCACAAATTTGCAGTTTACATTATAATAACCATCAATAAGCTCAAAACTAAACTTGAATTGACAAGAATAAGACGTAAAAAGTCGAAACGTTCGGTGTAATTGGCTGTTTGCGCTGCGTGATGGAGAAATTTAATCTCTGCGTGTGCTTAAAGGCGCATCCGCACGCTCGGGGTTCGCCGAACTCCGAAGTTCGCAACTAGCGAATCGAGTGGACGCGACCGTCCACACGCTCGGGTTCGCCGAACTCCGAGCAGATACGGGAAAACGCCGAATGTTCGGTATAGAGTTTAGTGTGGTAGCATTGAGTGATTGCATGAATTAGGTTGGTGTTGGTACAGAAATTATGACTGTTATGATCATGCTGTCACTGCATAACTGAAACTCTTTTTTGTTAGAAACCCGGCAAATCATAAATATTTGAAGTTCTGTCATTTTGGTTGAGCATGACAGAAACTCAATATGAATCACGGGCACCAGTAATTCACTTTAGGTATGAATATATTGACAACTGCAAGTACTTATGCTATTATTTAATTTCTGTTATTTTCCAAGTTTACGATGATAAATGTATAGAAATTATACAATGGCGAACAAATCGAACAAGAAAAGATAGTTTATTGACCTTCTAACGTGATTGTTATCATTGAAACGTTCGTCGTAAAAATTATAGGTTAATCAAGAAATATTTTTTTGCTCAAATTTGTTCGCCATATTTATCCAATTATCTACAAGTATCATACACCGTATGAGTAATATTTACAATGAGGCGAATTGTTTGCACAAAACGGTCTACTGGGATCTATGGATTCTTTATCACTTCAAATTGAGGGCCGTGAGAGGAGGGTGGTCTTTTAAATGATTATATATTAATAATATCTAATTTTTAATGTATTGCCTCTTCATAGACAAAATCATATACTAATTTAAACCAGATTATCACATAACAATAACATTTCGACCCTCTTTAGTAGAATTCAAGAAATTTGATGAATTATGAAAAGAGTGGTAAGCTTTATATATTAGGATAACATTGCAATTATTTAATTACTTTATCTCAACATTAGTTTTAAGATTATTTTTATAAAACTTAAGATCTTTAATTTACTTGAAATGCATCAATTTAATGTAATAATAAATACTAAAATTGCACTCATATCAATGTCAAAAAAAAACACGTTGAATTGTTTATATCTTTGGCCAAGCTGTCATTTCAGCATACGACATAGTTGTTTCAGTAAATAAATTTGTATCTGTTACCCGCTGTCATATGTAACAGTTATTAACTGTAAGTATAATAGTATGACTAGTAAGAGACGAGCTCACTAACAGCTTCAACAGCTTTCTCTCTCACTCTAAATACCTTCCCGAATGTGGACGGGTGCACGAACTCCGTCTAGCCGAACATTCGTGCGCCATTTTCCATTGCAATCGGGAATAGGCAAACAGTTTGCCGACTAGTTCGCCGAACTCCAAACTGCCCGTCCACAGACTAGGAAACCCAACAGTGCTCGAGTTCGGCGAACTTCCGAGCGTGCGGATGCACCTTAATGCAGTGTTCGTAGTTGTAAACTGAAAATAAATAGATGACGCTAGTAAAGTTAAAAAGTAATATTCGCATTCACAGTTCTAGTGCCACATATTCGTATTCGCATCGCACTATGTAGTAAAATCACGTATTCGTTACATCACAGAACATTATACGATGTGATTCAAAAATGAATTCGTAGAAAAAAACTGTTTTTCGAAAAAATTATCTATACTTATTACAATTTAATGAGCGAAGTTAGCTACATACAATTTCATACAATAAATCAATTTTCTTGACATTTAGCGACATGGCGTGCGTGTTGTAGTATCTCCGATTATTATCTTATAATTTTTTCAAATCGTTTATATTTACATCTAATACACCAACAATAGTATTTTCGAATACTGTAAGAAAATAAGGGAATTTATCTGTGTAATTAGCTCAACAAACAGGTAAAAATCAATATTAACATTAAGTAAAATAGTTTATAACATTTATAATTTATAGGGTTATCCATACACTTCAGCGCAATGAGCTGTCAAAAGAAAATACATTTTCATCCCATAAAGTTTCACGTGTACAGGAATTATTACCATTAGATCACGATAGGCGATGGAATATTGTCATTGGTTTAATAACAATTTAAGGACGATGACTTGCTAAACAAATTTATTTCTCGGATGAAGCTGGTTTTATCTAACAGCCTATATCAATTTACAAAAACTATTGTATCTGGTCTGCAGAAAAATCCACACGAATTTCGAGAAACGCAATTGCATCCCGTAAAGTTAGAGTTTGGTTAGCTAGTACAGCAACGAATAATAGGGCCAATTTTCTTCGAGAAAACTGTAACAGTCCAACGGTACCAACAGGATGTTGGAATGTTATTGCAGAGATTACAAGAAAATGAGCTTGAAGCAGGTTATTTTCAGCAAGATAATGCTCCAGCACATATTGCTCGACAAACCTGCAATATCTTCAACAGCTTTTGCTGACAGGTTCGTTAAGATCACAAAGATGCTACCAAGATCGCCTGATTAACCCCATTAGATTACTCATGTGTTGACTATCTAAAAAATAGGATCTATAAAACCGCATGCATACCATAGAAGAACTGAGAGATGCATTTTGCCAGGTAATAATTATAACTAATTGTATGTTATAATTTAAAGTAATAAATAAATTTAGTTAAACACCAGTTAGTACTGAATTGTAAAATCATAATTTAGTAAAGTTAAATTAATTAAATTTCAGTTTTACAAGCAGAAACACCAATCCATAGTCGTTTATATAATGTGAGTTCAAATATAGGTTACGTTTTCCTTATTTATGACAGATCCGTTTACTTTCTTATGTTCCAACACTGACTTAGTTCAAACCTTCATTACAAAACGCGACATATACCTACACCTATTACTATCTATATGGAGCGGAATTGACAATCATTTGAATCTCTTGTGCTATGTATGGCCTAAAATATTTTCTGCACAAGATGTTAAATCTATTACCGAGGTATTAAAAAATTTTTAATATAAAAAGTTTTAAAAATTATCTATGAAGGTATGCCAATGCTGAACTTTAATTTGTTTTGTTTATGATATACTTAGCTTGTGCCTGGTTTAAATAATGATTGATCACTAAAAAATATTAAAATTTGTCAACTATTAAAAAAAATTTGGAGCATTTATACATTATTCAAAAATGAATAATTTGTATCATTATTGTCAACTTAGATAAAAGCGCCACATCGCCGCATTTTATCTATAAAAAATTCCAACTAATTAAGTGAATATATAAATATTCTAGAATTCATGCAAGTATGTTGGAAAATTGTGCACTAACTTTTTTTTTTATGTACGGTACCTACCAGAGTATAAACTATTTGTATTTTAGTTATATATATTTAATTAATAGATGACTACTATGAATTTAATTTAATAATAAAGAGTTTTTTTTTTTCTTTTTGGCAATTGTATAAATTAAGCGTTGCATTATTTGTTTTGGCGTTGGCTAACTGATTACCTTTATCTTTTGTTTACTTCCTTGCTGTGATTTCTAAGTGATTTTTGCTAGACGTAACATCATGTTGGTGCTACATTGAGCGATAAAAATATGCTGTGAAATCGACTTATAGGTACAGAATGCAAAATCGAAGACATTTTTTTACATACAAAATTTGATTTTGGCAATCCATTTACCGAACACCCTGTATATTAATTAATTCAAACCTTCCACCAACCCAAGTGCCTTTTTTGACCAGGTGATCTTCACGAGAGAAGTCGACTTGTTCAACAACCTGAGGCCGAGGGCCGAACGTACCAATCTCCAAGAGCGAAAGATCGGCATTCTCTTTTGCTCGAGTTCCATCCAGAGGGCGTACTACCGCCTCTTAGAGCACAACTGTTCGATATGCGTCGACCGAGGTCGAAGGTGGCCGTTCCGCACATTTCAGGAGTTGAAAGACCACATGAGGCGGGAACACGAGATGTTTTACTGCGACCTGTGCGTGGCCAACTTGAAAATATTCACTTCGGAGCGACGGTGTTACACGAGAAGCGATTTGGGGTTGCATAGGCGGAAAGGTGACGTGGATAATAGATCGCACAGGTATGGCTTGTATTTTTTTTTTTATTTAAATTGGTTTTGCAGTGAAGTTAATGTAGGTACTGTTAGTATTTTGAGAAAAGAGTAAGGAGGAGTATGAACCTATACTCCATTCACTTTAAGAATGCAGTAGATAGCGCTGCGATCGGCGCCCAAATGACACCGAAGAATGAAAAATTAGCGGCAAATTCAAATTGTAAATTGTCAGTGTTATAAGCGAAAAAGTTTGGTTATAAAAATTTGTAATAATAGCAAAGGGTAACATGAAATACTACTAACTACACTTTTAGTAGTTTATTTAGAATGTTATAGTCATAATACACTGTTCTTTCACTCACCCCAAGTTGCTTTGCAGTCAGTTTAATTGCTGCAGATTTAGAAGTGTCCCTCTTAAGCTCCAGATACAATTATAAGCCATTATACTTTGCTTACTGCCAATATGTTTTCCCTGAGGATTTTTTGATGACCCTGCAGGTAGATCAAATACTTCTTCATCTACCATACTAAAATTGATGTAAAAAATACTGTCATCACTATCATTTTAATAGTTATTAAAACAAAACTTCAAATATTCAACAGTACTCAGTAGACCCTTTAAGAAGAATTATTTTGTAACAATTTGCTTATAAAAATTACACTAATCACACGAACGACACAAAAAAAAGCAATAAACACGCAAATACAGAGCTGAAACCAACACAAGGATGACGAATCTCATAGATTTCAGTAATATTTGTTTTTATCCAACTTAAATTTCATTTGCTATATAAAATGTTTTTCGTGTGTGGTCTATTAGCCAATCGCAAGTTGTAAATCTTCGCCTATCTAATGTAACGCTGCATTCTTACAGTGAATGGAGTGTAGTTTATAAAAACAATACAACAAAGAAATGCGGGTGACATCTATAGTGCGCCAGTGGAACATTTCTTTGACCATATGTATACTGGTATAATATTTGGTAGTGGTAATTCTATTCTGGCAGTCCTCTACTAACCTCTGCAAGTCGGCGGGTGGTACAAACCCATCTTGATCGAAGTAGTACTTACTGATACATAATTATAAATTTGTTTAATAAGTTTTCTTGCTTCCTTAAGGTAATTCTGGGGATATTTACATTAAGGGGCGTTTACAAACCTCTTTCGCGCAACATAATGGCAGTATAACATGGGTTACTTTATTCAAGTTATTTCGCAACATAGGCGGTTTTTCTGGAAAACAAGGGCATTTACACACTCTCCATGAATGGGCGGAGCGAAACGATACATTTCCATTGCATACTTAAATATATTGTTTAAAACAGAAAGTGAAACTGCATGAATAGGCGATGTAGAAAATTAACAAAAAATTTAAATGTGGAGCTGTAAATGTAGATAAAATTGCTGCATGGCTTGCCTCGGGAATTGTTGTAGAAATAAAATAAACATAAGAGTAGCTAATTAAACATATATAACTATGATAAACAACTTGAAAAACAAACTGGATACACAGAAGAGTAGTTTACAATATCTGCTACAACAGATATTACTTTAGTTTGGCATTCGTGACATAGATGCACACCAAAAAGTATGCTTTAAATGTCATTAATTAGAAATACTTTATGCTTTTATATGTTTCTGTAGTGCAATCTCTGACGGAATGTATTCTATTGTAGTAGCTTGTTCATTCTTTTTATAAACTATGCAAGGATATTAGATATCAGAGGAATTACAGTGTAATATTATTCAATTAAAATAGAAATTGGAGTTTATTGCAAAAAAAATTGCGGGTTTTATTTTATTTTTTGTAATTTTGCAGTGGAAAAAAACAATATTATGTAAAAAAGTTTATTTTAAAAATCCTAATATTTCGTCTTGAATCTGAAACAGTAAAAATGTGTATTCACAGTGTAACAGTAAGGACATAATTGTTGGCACCTCTAATGTTTTGAAGACACGCTTTCGTGATCTACAAATACAAAGTGAACTTAGGGACTTAGGGGCATCTCTAGCGATAGGGAAATAATAATCTTAAGTATTATATTATATGTATAGCATAATAGATATTATTTTCATTAATGTGATGTTTGCTTTGACGTTGAAATATTTAAAAGAATCATGACTAGTAGTAGAGTTATAAGCAAATAGCTTTATAAGTTTTACATAGACATTGAAGTTAACTGCATAATGTATTATAAATAAAACAAGAAAAATTAAAATTCAAAAATTATACCATTTTACTACTTCTAACAAAATTCTCCGTTCAAATCTTTTTAAGTTTCCAATATCCTAATTGATATGTAATACTTGTTGATACAAAAAATCACGGAAAAACATTCATTGTTAAAATATATTGGCCTTGTCACATTTGTTTTTTAATAATCTATTAAAGCGTTTAAATTGCAAGTCTTCGGAATGTATTTTCAGAGTATTCGAGCAGTTTTCCATAAATTTGTCTATATAAATATCCTACTGTTTTACATTTTTCTGTCCACTGTAAGAGCACTATAATACAAAATGAATATATTTGATATAGAAAACATATGCAGAGAATTTACCACATTTTATTTATCAGAAAGAAAACAAAACTACATCTCGTTTTTTTTAGAATTATTGAAGCATGTTTCCGCAACACAAAATGTATTGCAGTCTTTGATCACTTTAATTCATGTAAGAACTATTTTTGCACACTTTAGAGCAAATAAAAGCGAAACTGTATGCTACGATGAAACAATCTAATGTCTTTCACAATAACTATACACACCACACAGAATACACACCCAACTAGAATCTAATAAACAGTATACAAAATTAAAAAGATAAATAACCTGAATAAAACAAATTTCGTTTATTATAAAGCATAAACAATAATATTACGCTATCTTGAAAAGATTTTGTGCACAAAATATTCGATACCACGAAAGTCCGTCAACTGTAACTAGTATAATAATAACAATAAAATCACTAGTATCCCGGTATTTCAATTCAAATGTATAAGAGAAAGTGAATACGCACGCCGCGATGTATTACCAAACGTATAATCATAAATCATAATTGAAGGAATTTCCCAAGAATATGTTTACCAGATGTTTACGGTCGAAACACGCACCATCTCTTTTCAGAACTACCATCACTTTCTAAATTGTCACTTTAAACTTTTCTCTCAACATAGCAGCGAATGGTACTAGTAGCGCCATCTCATGTTCAATATATTCGACAGAGAGTTGCATGACAGTGATTTAGTTCGTGTTACGAAAATAGAGGGATGTGTCCGCCCCTTAATGTGATTTGAAGATGACAATGTAAATTTCATTAACACTACAGGTGGTATGTCTTCTTTTAATAAACTAAATATAAATAAACTTTCCTGAATCAGCCATAACATCGGCACCACAAAGAAGCCATTGCTACAATTGCTGTACGTCCAGAAGAATACTATACGTGTTTAAGCAGTTCTTAAACGTTCTTATGTTAATAGTATAGTAATTATTGAGCTTAGAGATCCGGGGTAGCGCTGATTGAGTGCAGGCTACTGCGAATGTATGGATAGATCTCATATAACAGCCTCCTGCGACTTATTGTTGCGTCATATTGCAAACCTTTTCGAGTACCCTTTGTATGTATACTGTTGTGTATTGCATTGTTTTTTTTTATGCAGAGGACATCCATTGTGCGAATTTTGCGATGTCCGGTACATGGATAACGACGAACTGTTCAGGCATTTACGTAGGGAGCATCTCTTCTGTCATTTCTGCGACGCAGACGGCAAACACCAGTATTATAACACATACGCCGACCTCCGGAAACATTTCATGGAAGAACATTACGTTTGCGAGGAGGGTAATTGTAAGAACGAGCAATTTACGTCAGTTTATCGAAGCGATATCGATTTGAGAGGTAAATATATAGTAATATCTAGTGATGTAAGATGATTTCGTTACTTTCGTTGTTTTGTATTCGTTACTATAAATTCGATACTTTTGTTACTTTCGGGTACTTTAGATACTTTGATAGTTTCGATACTTTCTATACTTTAGTTACTTCTGTCGAAAACGTTAACGACTGCTCATTTTATTTACATCTCTAGTAATATCACTCCCGATATTAAGAATAATTTTCCCATTTCCACAGCACACATTACGAACGTACATTCGAAACACATGAGCAAATCGGCGACGAAGCAAGCTAGGACGTTAGAATTAGAATTTAGGTTTAGAGGACGACGGCAGCAAGGCAATAATAATAATAATAATAATGCGTGAGTTACGCAATTAATATAAAATATCCGTACTATTAAACTATCGTTATTTAGAGATGAGGAGCTAGAGGGCGCTGTAGGCTACGAGAATTACAACATGGAACCGGGAGGAGGGAATCGCAACGGACCGCACAATCCGAGCCCCTTCGTGAATCCGATAAATTCGGCCGACTTTCCCACTCTAGGCAACGCCCCCGAGGTACCGCCCCCACCGCAAACGCGGGGGACATCTAGCGTGACTTTCACGAAGATCAGTTCGAAACCGTTTAGCCGACTGACGATTTTCCCGAGTCCTTAGGTAGCAAGGCGGGAGACTAGATCGTCTAACGTTACCATCACGGCGTTCCGAGCAAGTTAGGTAGCGCTAAAGGCGTGGTTTCGGGGAAGGCGCCCGAGGTTACGATACAGCTACGCGTCGCCGCAAAATCTGCATATATCAACAGAATTTTCCCGTCGTTAGGACCGAGCAGTGGCGGAAATAGTACCGTCACGTTTAGTAATTAGGTAAGTTATTTATGTAAAATATATATACAGGGTGTATCAGATTAAGAGGTAAATATAATAATATGTAGCAGCTGTAATCATATACAATCAAAAAGTCTTAATGCACAGGGGGTCTATCTGTAAGCATTAACGAGAAAAAAGATATTTTATAAATCCTGTGGGCTAGAGCCGCACCTGTGCCCACCCTAAATTCTGTCCCGAGTATACCCCCACATACCACTATCATTCAGCCATTACCGCTGTTAGTTTTGTTGTGGATCGCCGCTTGGAGTACAAGCCACTTCGAACATTTTATTTAAATTCTTCCCGTCTCGAAAAAACGATCCTTTTCAGGACCATCATGATTTCATATAAAGAAAATCGAAGCTTGATCCATCGGCAAAAGCGCGGAAATGTATAGATTCATTTTCGCGCGACATCATAGTAAAAAGGCGTGTTTGCAAATTTTCTGTATCTACATTTATTTCTGTGTAATTCAATTCAATTCATTTTGCGTTATATGATTAAATAAATCCAAAAGAAATAACTCAGATTCATGTGATACCGTTTATTAACAACTAACTCTCGATTCGACAAAGCAAAAGAAAAATATTTACGTTTTTTGTAACTACTGAAGTCGCATATCCGGTGAAACTCGAACGTCTTGTCAGGATATTAAAAATAATACTTTGTAGACTGACGTAGAATGCTCTTAACAAAAAAGGAATGTTTATTTTATAAAAAGAAGAAATTTAAAATGCCTCAGTTTTGATATTTTTACAAGGGACTTTATTTATTCAGAATGACGTTAAATGAACTTACGGCATACCATTAAGAATAATACTAAATGAGTGCAATGTATTTATACATAATACAACGTTTAGCGGGTGCTTAACATGACGTTTCCTTGCATCAGGCCCGGACTAAAGAATTTTTGGCTCTAAATTTTACTTTTTTTTATTCTTTAATGATGAAATCTGGTTTCCGTGGCTTTGTGCTTTATATGTCGTGTAGTTAACACCCAAGCAAAATTTACTTTTGTATTTGATACATCCTGTATATGGCTATGTCATTTTTAAATTAAAAAAATTCAACTAAAATATTCATCAAACTGAATGCGAGGATGCATAACTGGTTGCATACTCTACAACAAGTAAAAATACAAATTAACGTTAAGGAAAATGAATAATTTAAACTAAACCACACTATCAACAAAGAATTATAAATAAACACCTGTATTTTTAGGTTATGTTAGTGTTAATTCTTAGTTCATTGGTGTATTTTATTTCGTGCTTCAGCGTATATATACATTAGGCTACTTCTGTATTTATACTTGCGCTTTGCTTTTGTTTATAATATTCCCCTTATCTTAGTTCCTATAGTTGCCATATTTGACGGCAGTTGGCTATTTATGTATCGTTGCTAGGTGCAAGATATTTGATAATAACTGTTGTATTTCAAATACGTTACTTCTTTATTATCTATTTATTTCAACAGGTTTCAAATTCGATTAACCTTAACAATATTTTTGATTCAGGAGTGGCAAATAATTCTAGTAAACTTTTTGAAATGATAAATGAGAATGATATACAGGGTGATACAAGCTGCAGCTCTCTTACTTATTAAACTTTACAATTACATAATTTTTTATTTAGCTTGTCGATAGGTTTGAATATTCAACACCACATTTTAAGTTTTTGTTTTTACAGAAACACTGCCAATTTTTGTACATAAACTGCTTTGGTTTCAATGTAAGAAATGCTTTTAAAAAAAAATTAATAAAACCCGTAAACGTTTGTGTGCCGTTGAATTATAATTCTACTGGAAAGTTAATGTTAAAATTATCAAGGATCTTCAGTGCTACTGGTCAATCTAATGTATTATACGGAGAAAATCGTATATATACTGAATAAGTGGAAGAAGAATAATTGAATGAGAATTTAAGATGGAAATCTCATTATTAACGTGAAGATCTTTGGTAAGGTGAAACATATGTATGCTAATATCAACCGAGTGTTACACACGTTTTTAATGTGACCTAATTATTAATTAGTGTTACTTAATTAACACATGTATAGTGGCTTAAAGTCGTCCTACAATTATTGTTATCCATTATAGATGCATATTGTAGTTCCAAATCGACAATTTAGCAAATATCTTCACGTTAATAATGAGATTTTCATCTTAATTTCTCATTCAATTATTCTATTCCAAATATTTATTAGTTTTACAGGTTTTTCTCGAAAATCAGATTTGGTTATCAGTTGCATAGTAAGTTATAAGTTTAATCCTAATAAAGAAATTGTATCAGTATACAGGGTATTCCACGTAACTGGTTCATTAAAAGTTTATGATGTTCTATTATTTACTTATATTTGAGATTTTTGCACCAGTATCTGTTCGATTGGAACTATAAATGCAAAATACTTTAACCAAAATATCACTTCCGGTTGACCGGAAATGGATGTCAACTTTGTTATTTTAAATAAATATATAATTTTTTATTCATTTTTGATTCTACAACTATAAATACGGCAGTTTTCATTAGCTATTCCTATAGCTACATGTTGCCGTTTTTGAGTTATTTAAGTTTTTCTTTTTTTTAGTCATAATCATTGCATCATTGAGAAATTAATATCTCGGTTAATACTGCAAGTAGAGATTCCAAATTTGCTATATTATGAATGTAGATATAACTCTAAGAAACGGTAAGCACACTTTGCATTCTAACATACAGGGTGTTCAAAACTGAGGAACGAAGTGACATAGGTATTTTCAAATGCAGAAAACTCATTTTTTTTAAATAGAACACCCTGTATTTTAATTCGGAATTAGGAAGAAAATATCATCCCCTATCGCTTTATATGAGCATTCCCTATACCTATCTTTAACAGATTTTGAGATGAGCGACTTTTTGTTAAACAGACTAAGTATTCTTTTTTTTTTAAATAGAACACCCTGTATTTTAATTCGGAATTAAGAAGTAAATATCATCCCCTATCACTTTTTGTGAGCATTCCCTATACCTATCTTTAATAGATTTTGAGATATGAACGACTTTTTGTTAAACAGACTAAGTAGCCCTATCTTTGTGTGTTTGTAGCTGGCTCTGAATGGGATTAATGTCAAATTCATTGACTAACCAAAAGTGTTTATGTATATCATTGTAATTACACTTTCGTACAACGCAATATTAATAGAAATGACTATTCGAACAGACATTCTTGTATGGTTATTCAAAAATAATACATGAATTTGACATTAATCCCATTCAGAGCCAGCTACAAACATTTAAAGATAGGACTACTTAGTCTGTTTAACAAAAAGTCGCTCATATCTCAAAATCTATCAAAGATAGGTATAGGGAATGCTGATATAAAGCGATAGGGGATAATATTTACTTCCTAATTCCGAATTAAAATACTGGGTGTTCTATTTAAAAAAATGAGTTTTCTACATTTGAAAATATGTCACTTGTTCCTCAGTTTTGAACACCCTGTATGTTAGAATGTAAAGTGTGCGTACCGTTTCTTAGGGTTATATATACATTCATGACATAGCAAATTTGAGTCTCTACTTGCAGTATTAACCGAGATATTAATTCTCAATGATGCAATGATTATGACTAAAAAAAAAAGAAAAACTTAAATAACTCAAAACGGCAACATGTAGCTATAGGAATAGCTAATAAAAACTGACGTATTTATAGTTGTAGAATCCAAAAATGAATAAGAAATTATATCATTCTATTTAAAATAACAAAGTTGACATCCATTTCCGGTCAACGGAAGTGATATATTTGGTTAAGGTATTTTGCATTTATAGTTCCAATCGAACAGATTACTGGTGCCAAAATCTCAAATATAAGTGAATAATAGAACATCATAAACTTTTAATGAACCACTTACGTGGAATACCCTGTATAAGGAAATTTACATAAATTCTAAAAAATAATAAAATTTCTATCCAAATTAAATTGACAAATAAAGATATATTTAAGGAAGAATCAGAAAAACTCCTATCAAATCATAATTTAAATAATAAACTCAAATAACTATTATTCTATATATATATATTTTAACAAAAAAGAATTCTTCGGCAATAAGCAGCATAATACCTAAAAAGTGGTTATACAGGGTGAGTTTTTTTATCTTGAGACAACGAAATATCTCTAAAACACTGTATCAAATCAAAAAAAGATCTTAATAAGATTTGTTATAAGTGTAGGGCTCACTGAATGGTGACTGAACAAAAACTACATACTTATGACGTAGAATCCGCATTCTGCAATACAAAATGGGGTTCCCATTTAAGATTTCAAAGTTGTCTCCCCTCCTGGGGAAGGGGGATCGAGTTCGGCACCCTGTATAATTCAAAACCAAACATCGTCCACTTTATTTATTTAATAAAAGATTTGAGATCTCTACAAAGGACCTATTGAATTACTGGATCTTAGTACATACACGTATATTATTATATAGCCTTGTTCTAACACGTTCGCTGATTGACGTCAGAGCAATGCGCATTGCGTAAATGCGTTTCGATAATCACCTTTATGTGTTAAAAATTGCACAATGCGCAGGATCCGATGTCCATCTGACATCAGTAAGTCAGTTGAACAGATGCTTATATGTATGTTCGAACGGAGAAATCCAATTTAGTGAAATTTCTAATCCTAAACGGTCCAAAAAATTTATTTAAGGTTTTCGAATCGCATTTCAATTAGAAAAATCCCGTCACTAGTAATAGTAATGTGCAATATTCTCCGCAAAAAGAAATTTATATTGACATAAGATATAAATAAACGGATACATACTAGAAAGAAGAAAAAAAAAAAGGAAACAAAGGTATAAGTACTGCACAGTGTTATTTCTTTAAATGAACAATAAACACGTTTTCAGTTCCTATTCACTGCATATACAACGCGTAACTTCAACGAATTTGTAACTCTGTACGGAACGGGTTTCTTGTCTGGAAACTTTTGGGGATGGCCAGCCCAAATTCAAATAAGACAAAGCCAAATTCCGTCTCCCAGACAACCCCTCCTGCTCTTTGACCGGGAGCCACGCTGAGGAACAACTCTTTGTTCGGTAGGATGATGTTTTAGTATCTTTTAGCCCAAAGATGTCTCCCAACGGTGTTTTCTCCGTCAGTCGAAGCGGGCCGTTAGTTAGCCAAAGATTGCTGAATTACCACCTCTCGGCTTTCTCTTACGATGATACTTCCTCTCCAACCCTTACTATGGTCCCAAGTAAACTTCTTTCGAGTTTGTTTGTGAAATAATAGAATGTTTACTTTCTACACAATATATTCAATAAATTTTGTGACGATTAAGTTAATTAACATCTACAAAATTAATAAAATAACAAGCAGAAGACAAAACGAAACTCAACTTTTAAATGAATTTTTAGCTTTTTGTTATTGTTGATTAATTAAATTCTAGCATTCTTACTTGCAATTATCTATTTATTAAGGAGAGAGAGAGAGAGAGGAACGAGTTACGGTTTTTACGTATTGCTTTGGTTAGTTTTAAGCAGAATTTTGAACATCTTACCGCCGATTGGGCAATTAATTCTTGTAATCCAAATTATTAGGGCACAAAAACTTACACCAACACTCACAAAAATTTAAGCAAGAAATAGGAAAATTTAAACGATTTAAACAAAAATCACTAATCCTCTCGGGAAAGCGTTTGCTTTCTGTTCTCGAATTTTTAGCTTATTTGATTGCAAAATTTAAGAGAGAGTTTTTACTTTTAAGATTAAGAAACGATTTCACAACCAATTAATTTGAAAACAGCAATGTTAAGGGTTTTTATAAACTTTGCGTTGTGACGTCATTGCGCACCGACAACTATTACTTTCTCTTACAGGAGGGCGCAAGTATGAACCGAAGCGTTATTTTTCTGATCTTCAAACCCCTACTGAGAGTAACGTGATCTGCTGATCAGCATTTGTAACTACAATAAACAATGAAGCAGATTATATACCAAATAATACCATATTATCTTAGTTACGCGAGTCTTTAAACGAAAATGACTATTATTTCCTGTGAATAGACGCTGTTCAGCGAATGCCACCTTACTTATCATCTACGTCACGTGTTCTCAAACTTATTTAGACACTGTACCCCTTTTTACCCACAAAACATTTTTATGTACCCCTTCTCAGTTACCGGTACTAAGTAAACTATAATTAAAAATATTAAACAAATCTTAAAGCTCTATGTAGCATAGAAGTATAGTGTTAACCTTTGAAACTGAATTACGCATCATGTTTAAATAAAAAACAAAGAGTATTGTTTACAAACATTTTATTACATTAAAAGCAAACACACACAAAATTTAAAGAACCAAAAAGCGCTTACTTCAAAGAATTAGTGAGAAGGGTGAGCTTGTTTCCCTTTGCACAGTTTATCAAAATTGGGTTTTAACTTGGTTAAATACAATCTTAAATCATCTTCAACATTTAATTTGTTTCTAGATTTATTTTTTAAGATAGGTAAACTTGAGAAACCCTTTTTCACATAAATAAGTGGTGGAAAATCCAACAAGAAATTTAACAGCAGTCGACAGTTCTTTGTATTCCTTCCCAAATACCGATCCAGAAATCTAAACAAGTGTACCAGCAGTCAAATATTTGTTTTTCAACTGGGATCACATATACTTCAATGAGGTGTTCCTTTGAAAGATAGTCAAGTTAGTGTCCATAGCATCAGCATTAAAGGGGTCACGTATCCATTATACTGTTTCTCCAAAGTGGAAAGTACTCTTATGCGGATCTTCAATGCATTCAAATACTGGCCCATTGAGTCTTGAGTTCAGTGAAATCAGATATGTTTTTTCATTATCTTGCAAAAATGTAGTAATCTTTCAAACGGGCTCGCAGTTGTTATTTTCTATTTGTTTTTCCCAGAGAATGATCTTTTTTACCATTGCATCAGTTTCTTTCTATATTAGAAATTCAGAAACACGCCTTGCATGATAAATTCCAGATGTTGAGTTTTCCAAAAATCACTTAAATAAGCCAACTTCAAAAGCCAATCAAAATCAGTAAGTACAGAAGACAGATGGATTTGTGTTCCGTAAAAAATTATGTAATTCTTTGTGGAGTTCAAATACACGGGACAAAACATTTCCCCGAGAAGCCATCGTACCTCAGTATGTAGCAATAAGTTCTCATGGAGGCCCCCATATCCTGGCATAGAATTTTAAGTAACGAGATTTTAGCGGCCTAGTTTTTATGAAGTTCACAATTTTCACACTCTGATACAGGACATCTTTAAGTTATCGGGAGGTGCTTAGCCACCAAAGCCTCTCGCGTGAAGGACACAATGATGAACTTACACTCAGTTGAAACCGTTTTAATATGGCCTACCAGCCCTGTATGTGACCGCTTAGCCGTTAGACCATCCATACACACTGACACACAGTTTTTCACTCGAGCTGGTTTTCGGAAAAAAAAAAAGAATCTAACAAATTGAAAATATCTTCACCTTTTGTCGATGTTTTAAGTGTCTTACAAAATAAAATATCTTCAAATATTCATCTTGAAAAATGCCACGTACAAAAACATCAGTTGGGCTATGCCAGCGACATCCGTGTTTCATCAGTTGTATACCCAAAGCAAGGACTAGCTCGAATTGCTCCAAACAAGTTGTTCTTTTGTGTCATACGCCATATCACTAATTTTCCTTGAAACTGTATCATTATATGGAATTGCTGTAATTCTGTTTCTGCCTCGTTCTCTCCAAACATACAAAAACAATTCTCTGCTGCGCAGGAGGATTAGGTTTTCGCCAATAGTATGGTTTTTACCAGATTCGCAATTTAAATGACTAACTTTTAAGAAGCTTTTAGCAGCACTTTCATTTGTTTTTCCACCAGAAAAGTGTTTTATCGTGTTTTCCTACTTTTCAAATCTCTCCAAAAGACGTTCAAAGTACCGTAACTCCTTTTGAGTAAGTTCTCATGTTTGCTTTCAAAAATGGCGTTTTAAAGAGAAGTTTCATAGAATTGTTTGATAAAATTTCTAACAAACAACGCAATTGTGGATTAGGCTCGTTTGAGCTTCCAGTCCAAGTAAAACCTAATTTTAAGTACAACTCGTCATATTTTCTCTTTTTACTTTATATTCATTTGCCAGTTTTTCGGGTTTTTTTATTTTTCCTGAGTGCTCATTAGTAACAAGACGTTCAGGTCTACTTTCATTTTGTGAAGTTGATGGCCCAGAATTTTTGATGCACGATCTTCATGAGGCCTTTTCTTTAGGAGCCATTTATCCATTGTTAATTTTTATTGTAAAATTCACTTACGTGGTACCTGACTCAGTTTTCAAACAGATGTCCGTAAACGTGTTTCAACAGGATTGAGTGTCCGCAGAATAACACAACACACCACAAAAATAACACAATACTGAGAGGCGAGCTTGTAATAACAGGCAATGCTACTGCAGTGCAGTGACACGAGTGATTGAGCCGGCCACACAAGCCCCACTCTGATGACTAAGCCCTTTAGTGGCGCGCGCACGTCAACGTGTCCATACGTGTCCCGGCGTTGTTTTATTTTATTGTTGGCCGGCCGCGTACCCCCTAAAATTTTACGCGTACACAGTTTGAGAACCACTGATCTACGTCATAAATAAAATGAATTTAAATATTTGTATTATACAGGATGGATTTCGCGTATTCTACAACTCATTTAACTCATCCTCGCTTTGTAATTCATTTGCCGTTTCAGCGATTCTAGTGACGTATTGCGAGTACTCCAATTTGCTTCTAAATATTTATCGCGCAATCATTGGGAATACCAACTACCTACAACGATTCGGATCATTTAACCGAGTAACTCTAATTGAGTTATGATGGAAATCGGCCATCAATTGAAACGCGTTTTAAGTAAATTATGCAGCGCTCGTCAGACTTCGATATTCCATTGATATTTAACTTACCGATCGTATTTTACATATGTTAGCAACTCGAGCCAGAACACCCCAATCAATCCAGACCGAACTTTCTATCCAGTCAGCAACCAAGCGACGTGCCATCACCACCAGGATCACGACGGCACCCACCAGCACCGCGCAACCGCGTCCGAAAACCTCGGAAGCGTTCCCAGCATTGAGCAAGGCGCCCATACCCGAGTTCAATGGTCCCGCAGAAACCCAAGAAACCGCAAGAACCGGCGAGGCGGCCAGAGTCGCCCCGGCTCCCCAATTACCCCCCAGCAGTCTGGACTTTCCCGTGCTGTCGAAGAGCGTGAAGGGCGCCGATCCCGGCGGCAACAAGGCGAAGAAGAGGAGCACGGTCACCATGCCCGTCTCGAACTCGTGGGGAATCTGAACAATTTTAACAGTGAGGCCAGCTCTAAGAACTCCAAGCGGGAAAATAAAGAAAGGACGACGACTACTACGACCGTGGGTGGGGATAATAAGAGTGTTAGTAAAGTAGTTACCAGTGATACGAGTAAATCAGGTGATAGTAATTCAAAATCTAAGAAGAGGAAGCAAAATAAGGGCGCTGATAAGATGAATTTCCTCAGCGAAAACGGTGATGAGAATAGGAATCGAGTGGAGGACGGGGATTCGTGTAAAAATTGCGCAGAGAACGATTTGAACAAGAACGGGATTGTTAAAAAGATATCCGAACTGAAAAATCAAACACTTTATCCCAACCTAAGAGATGAACGGCTCAGCGGATGATTTTCCAGCTTTTGGGCAACAAGAAACCCCCTCCTGTTTCACGTGAAACCCCCACCGGATTCTGCAACTCCCTCCCACCTAGCAACGACCTGACTTTCACCAACAGCAGCGGACAATCTTATTCTATTTTGCCGAGTCCCTCTTGCGATTACTATTTCCCGCCAAATTTCGATTCGCGCAACAAGAAACTCATAGACAGCTTCATGAATCTAGGTAACGGGAGCGAAGCTATCAGGGAGTTCAAAAACTACTCCGACTTGTTCAAGAAACGGTTCCTATTTCGGCTGAGAATTACTACAACACTGTAAACACTTCTTGGGTGACGATTTCGACAGGGTATTCCCGAATTACTGGTTCTTCTGCCGGACATAAGCAACACAACAGCTTTGTACAGAGTTCACACGGCCGACGGTGTCAAAAAGGACTTAGATGTTTGTAGAACGTGCAATCAGGTGGTCGTATTTAGGGATCTACGCAGTCATTTGTCGAATCACACGTTGGAAAATAGTTTTCCGGTACTGCAGCAACCAAACGAACCCGTAAACAATTACTGGAAGAAATAATAGATTTCTGAACACCCGCATATTATAAATTAAGTTAAAAAAAGGAAGTCAGAAGAAGATGGACCGAAAAAAGAGGAGCAACATTGTACAGGGTTAATAAAGATAGTCATTTTATTATTCTTCTTTGCTAATGACAACCGTGAGAAAAGAAATGTTTTTTTTTTTTTTCAGTGTAAGATTAATTTATTTCTTATTTTTAATTATTTATTTTATTTTTTAGTATAATAAAAAAATACGCTTACAATTCGCAAGTATATATATCGTATTTGCGATGGAAAGAAAACATATTATCTGTTAAAATAAGGTTGAAACCAGTTTGACAGGTTTGTATTCAAAACTTTTTTTTCCCCTTTTAAATGCAAGAAATAAATTTGATTTTTTTTTATTCTCAAAAGCAATTTTGAGTTATTTTATTATTGATTACAACATTTGAATGATAAGAATATAGACAAGTTCAGGCTTGCTTGATCGTCTTCAAACTTCCTTTTTTTATTTTGTATTTATTATATTTTATCAAAACAAGCATTATAATAATTGACATGCATATAAGATTATAATAAACACAAGCAAACAAGCTTGAACCTGCTTACCTCCCATTTTATTTACAGAAATATGAAGAAGTTTAAGCGTGTTTATTTCCCGCCCTGATTTTAACTTATATTCGATGTTTAAATTACTAAACGTCTACTTTAGAGTAAAGTTCTTTAATTTAGAATATAAAAACAGTGATGCGTGCACATAATACTAAATCCCTTTTCCCCTTCTTAACCTTCGTTCAACAGCGTAGTATCGCATCCAACACCTCGCTAATGTGTCGTATATGCGACTAGAAACCACGATGTCGAACTAGGGTTAACTAGACAACGAGTTTAAGCCTGCTTTTATTTAATTGATTTGTTGCATGGGATTTAAATCACAAAATATTTGTAACAATATTGTTTTACAAATGCCCCACAAACTTTCATTTTATTTAATAGAGAATGAAAAACAAGTGTAAGCATGTTTATTTATCGTCTTGATGTTGTTTTAGTTTCCTTGTTCTAAGTTGCTCGATGTTCATTTTAGGGCAAAATCTCTTGTTTAAAGCATAAAAGCAATCGACATACATACATAAAAGTTTTAATTTTAACTATAAAGCAAGTGTGAACCTGTTTACTGTTTAATTTATTTGATGCATCGGATTTAAATCATAAAATATTTAAAACAATATTTTTTATAAATGCCCCATAAACTTTCTATATTATTGCATAGAGAATGAGAAACAAGTGTAAACATGTTTATTTATCGTCTTGATGTTATTTTAGTTTCCGTGTTTTAAGTTGCTGAATTTTCATCTTAGGGCAAAGTTTCTTAATTAAAGTATAAGGACAATCGACATACATACATACATACAATTTCAATTTTAATTATGAAACCAGTGCGAGCTTGTTTACTGTTTCATTTATTTGATGGATCGTATTTAAATCATAAAATATTTAAAGCAATATTTTTTTATATGTGCCCTTTAAACAATTCATTTTATTTAATACAGAATGAAAAACAAGTGTAAACATGTTTATTTATCATCTTGATGTTATTTTAGTTTCCGTGTTTTAAGTTGTTCAATATTCATCTTAGAGTGAAGTTTCTTGATTAAACCATAAGAGCAATTGGCATACATGTATAAAAATTAAATGTTAACTATGAAACAAGTGTGTTTACTGTTTAATTTATTTGATGCATCGGATTTAAATCCTAAAATATTTAAAACAATATCGTTTATAAATGCCCCACAAACTTTCATTTTATTTAATAGACAATGAAAAACAAGTATAAACATGATTATTTATCGCCTTGATGTTATTTAATTTTAAGTTTCTCGATCTTCATTTAGGAATGAAGTTTCTTGATTAAAGCATAAGAGCAATCACATATGTACATCAAATTTCTTTTCAGTTTTAACTATGAAACAAGTATGAACCTATTTACTATTTAATTTATTTGATGCATCAGATTTAAATTATAAACAATATTTTCTATAAATGCCTCACAAACTTTAATTTTATTTGATAGAGAATGAAAAACAAGTGTAAACATGTTTATTTATCGTCTCGATGTTACTTTAGTTCCCGT
The DNA here is from genome assembly GCA_004143645.1 of Protaetia brevitarsis. Lineage (NCBI taxonomy): Eukaryota > Metazoa > Arthropoda > Insecta > Coleoptera > Scarabaeidae > Protaetia > Protaetia brevitarsis. Next base: position 37,120 of record RXPK01003363.1, read on the forward strand.
ATTTAAGTTCAATGTCCATATTAAAGTTTCTTGACGTACGTAAAATTTCTTTTCAATTTTAACGATTAAACAAGTGCGAATATGCTCACCGTTAAATTTATTTGACACATCGGATTTAAGAATATTTAAAGAGCATTAACGCAACATGAATTTTTAAAGTAAAAAAGATTAAAAAACAAGCTTGAACATTAAAATATAAACTTCCTAAAATAAAATGAATGTCTATGTTTTGTGTTACTGATATGCATTTCAATATTTTAAATCCGATGTGTTAAATAAATTAAACAGTAAACATGTTCACACTTGTTTCATAGTTAAAATTGTTTGTAAGTAATTGTGTAAGATGTTAATTCAAAACCGGTTCATCAATGGCCTTACGGTGTTTCAGTTTTTAATGTATAAATATTTCTTTTTGATACATTTAAAAACATGTTCAAACTTGGTTAACATTAAAATATAATAGAATTTAACCCCATTTTCTTAAATTACTTAGATTTAGCTTGCAACCTTTCACGATATCTAACCAAAGAAGCAGTTTGATATTGAATTCTAGCAAGTCACTTGTTTAAAGCATACTTCCATATACAAATTTTATGCATTACCTCCAATCTCAGCCTGTCAAACATGTTTCAACATGTTCCCTGTTTCATATATACAGGTGCATATATTATAACGTTTACTGGGGTTGTTCGAATGTGCCTTTGCCGACGTTAACGTTTAAATGATCGGGGTTTTTCTGTATAAATATTGTTTTAATCTTCACATAGCACTTTACCTTCTTACAATGCCTGGTATCTCTAAGAAGGCTATACATTTCTTCTTATAACTTCGTTTACGGTAAGCAATTATTGCCAAAGTCTTAACGAAACGTGGATATAGTTTATCTACTAATAATAGTGTTACTAGGAGCTACTCTTGCCTTTCTAAACTCTCACAGACGGAAATATTTTTAATCGCATTGGAGTTTCGTTTGTTATGTTAAAGGAGAATATGCGTTTTGGTTAAGTTTTTGTAGCAATTGCGGTGGGATTATCACAAATGCGCTGCTACTAATTCGCGCGACGATATAAAAAAATGTTATTATACATTTATAAGTAAATTAATAAGTAATAAATACGCGTTTATGTAGAAAGTGTACATAAATAATTATAAAGATAAAACATAAGCAAAGTTGCGATTTCAAACATGATGATGATAATAATAATAATAAAAATAATTTAGCGAAATGGAAACTGCTAAAGTTATTTGATACTTTTAATAATTTTAAACTTGTATATTTTCTATATTATTATTAATAAAGAACTTCTATCATTATAATTTTGGTTTCATTTCGAGCTTTGACGTAAAAAGATGATAAATTAAATATACGTTCGTAACTATGTTTTGTGTCCTTTCACACTTCAATCAAAATTACAGAAGCAGAAAAGTACTATTAAAAATTTGACATTTCGACGCGACAGATGCTGGAAAAAGCAACACAACACCTCTGAAACCAATAAACAATAAGTTTGTTCGCGTCGCATGAACTATTTGCACTATTATGCACTTTTGCACACAAAAGTTCTAAAAAGTGCATAATAGTGCAAATAGTTCATGCGACGCGATCAAACTTAATCTCTCAAAGTTGTAAAAACTATATTTATTTTTTCCCCTTAACTCCTAATGCCCACAATAGCGACAACACGTTGATTGCACTCGGGAATGATTTAAAATACGATTCGTTCGCGAGTGATAAATATTTTTAGTTTGCAGTACTTTACGATTCATTCGTTAGCGAGATTTATATCTTATACCGAGAATCGTATATAAATAAAATTTGCTCACTAGCAGCGAATCGTATTTTTAACATTCTTCCTGGTCTGTCTAAAATCTCAATTTCATACACATAAATAAATAGGAAACTACTGTCAATAGTTCGGAATAAAAAAATCCACAGCGCAAAGGTAACAATATTTTAAAGCAGCTTCAAGACTCAACGGATATGGCAGTAAAAATGCGTAGTACCATAACAAATAGCCTATAAAAACTTTAAATGAAAGGAATAGGTAGGTATGATTTGGTTGTAAAAACAACTAATTTAATACAGTCACCGATATTAATATTTAGCACCATCAAAGTGTCGAACCACTCGTTTGAGTGCTAAATAATAATGTCGGCGACTATACATTGTCGGATATTCGACAAATCCCATCCAGGATGGGAGAAACTATCCATAGGCACAGTTTCCAACGCATGCTCCTCTCACACTTAGAGCCGTTTTTACACGTACGAGAATTTTTACATAAATCATACCAAAAATTACCTCGAAAATTTTGGTGAGAATTTTCGTAAGAATTTTTGTCGCGATACTTTCAGATCGTTTACAACGGAATAAATTTTAACCGGTATTTTCACGATATATTGTTGTTATAAGCAGGCGCATTTGTTAAATTAAATTGTTATTTGATTATGGTTATCATAGAAATCCTAAATAAATAGCAGTTAACCAATAAACCAGCAAATATGGATCTTAATTGTTTAGATTTAGGTTACAACTTACAAGTGCAAATGGAAGTAACCTTATTCCTGCGTAAAACGACCTGAAAGTGTCGCGACAAAAATTCTTACGAAAATTCTCACCAAAATTTTCGAGATAATTTTTGGTATGATTTATGTAAAAATTCTCGTACGTGTAAAACGGCTCTTATTATGTAAAAGCAAAATATAAATTGTACTTGCGATGTAATGGTTTGGCAGTTTTTTACGCATAAACCAGGCTTGATGACTCTAAACCAGGATCGTCTATGTATGGTCCATGATACAAATAATACGGTATGCTTACGCGCATATCGAAATTACGTCAGATAGGAGCATAAATGGCGGCACATATATAATTATTATCATATTAAAATCGATTTCGCCCGTGAGGGTTTTGTTAATGCGAAAGGTAAGTTTAGAAAATCCGGGCGGGGTTACGGAACATATTTTAAAAGCGTTAAGATGTTTTCACGATTCAATTTTCTAGAAAAACCACGAAAACACTTTGTAAACACACACAAAAGTCGCTACAATCGTAGAATTAAACACGAGCGCTACTAGATGGCGACAAGATAGATAAAGTAAATTTCAACTTAAGGCTGGGCAAGATTGTTACAGATCCCTGCAAATCGGCAATAACTATAACTTCAGAGGTTTTGCATCTTTTAAGGAAGAATTAATGTAAAATTATATAGTAAAAGTTAATAGTTCTAGTTATTGCGTCTCGAAGTTAAACTGTTGAAAAAGTAAATAAGAATAAAACTTAATTTTAAACTAATATAAAAATACGAAGTAAGAGTTGAGCCCGCAGATGATGTTACATACATCATATTTACAAAAAAGAAAATGAAATTGTACAGTGGTTATGCCAAAACCTATTCAAAATGAAAGATGACCTGGTGTCTTTTTTTACAACTACATGTACAAAGAAGTATTTGGAACACCCCCTACATAGAAAACACCACCTTTGTCCTTTTGCCGTAAGATGGAGCCGTAAACGTATACAGAATATTGAAATATGAAATATCCATTTAATAAATGATGCAATATTATTACATTTTAAGATAAATTCCATATTTTCATTTATATTTTATTTAATATACGTATTACGTATAAAACTCTGCAATAGTACTATACACCACAGTGTTCCCAGGGCATACGAGTGAGCTACATAGATATGTGGGTATGTTGAACAGACGAAGACAACGGTCGCACTATACCCATTTGCCTACGATGTCAGTACAACAAAGGAAAAAAACTATCTGCCGTGTCTGCCTGTCAGGGAAAATTGCGTATACAATTTTTGTGGGATTGTAAATGGTTGGCCTTAGAGATATGACAGGATATAAAAAAATAGTAATAAGAATTTATATCTTTTCGGCCTAACAGCAGTAGAAACCGCCGTATCTTAAATTTTCTTTGTCATTTTAAGAGATAAGATCATAGAAAATTAAAGAAGTGCCTCTAAATGGTACCTACGTGAACGCTCAAGGTGTCATATATATTCAATAAAGCTTTCTCCGAATATTCTTTTGATTCTTGATTATTAGAAATTGCATTAATTTGAAACACTCAACTATATAACTTTTGCTTTCAATTTAAATATTTACAACAGAAATATACAAGGAGCATGTCGGCCGTTAGAAACTAATACGTGGTTGAATATATCAGGACTGCCGATAAATTCGGAAAGGAGAAATAAAGAATACACATCAAAAATAAAGTGCGTTTGATGTAGGTATGTTTTATTAATTATCTATTAGAGGATAATTTTATTCACATGACTCATACTACTGGTTAGGAAATTCAAAATTTTGACATTACGCATTTTAGCTGTATTCAATCAGTTACCTAATGCCAAATCCTTTTTTGGCTTGGTCAACTGTAAACACCGTGAGTGACTAGTGCGATAAAGCGTATGGCATTTTTTTCTCAGTTCACAGTTACTTGCAATCTAAAATATACATACCTTTTTATTTATAAAAAAAAAAAAAAACACATTCACCGCTATATTTATTGCCGTGCCAATTATTATTAATGAAAAATTGTCATAAAAAAATCACACATATACTTAAGAAGAATAAGTTCAGTTTTTAAAGTGTAAGAAAATAACATAACATATTTCCACCAGTCGAAGCAATTAATAAATTATTTTTATTTCTCATATTTAATTATACACTATATCACCATATATTTCCCAAAAATTAACATGTTTTTTTCTCATTATCCCCGATAGCTTTTTTTCCTTTGCTGTACGCCTTGAGTACCTACGCTACCTGCTCTGTACGATGTATCCATCTGCAAATCTGCCCGACCACTCGACACACTGGGAAATATGTTGGAAATAGTAGATATGCTACACATTTCAAATCGGTTCAAATATACTATGCGCCCCTTACTCCACCATTGCCGTTCTATCCTATCCCCTCTTATTTCGTCAAATACTTCTCTATAACCACCCCATTTGTATAAGCATAAATATTTTTTTGTTAGGAAGGTTAGAAATGGTACCTACAGAGACATCTATTTTTTAAAAGAATTATGAATTTTACCATTTTTGACAGTGATGAAATTTTTTATAATCTTGCCCACCCTTAAAACAGGCTTTTTAAAGCAAATCTGCATTTGAATTACATTAATTGGTAGTTGTGAATAATTTGGATTTTAACATTTTGCTATTTACCATACACGTATTTTATTGTTTTCGATACGCTCCTTAATGTCGTCATCTGACCGGCTTTGACGAATTTGAGATTCAAAACGAGCATACCGTATTATTTGTACCGTGGTATGGTCTATGTACACCTCTGTATATACCAAACATGAATGTAAATTTCCTCACTATTGAAAACGCAAAATATAACCCATTGGTAATTAATAATTAACGGCAATCAGCAACAACGAAACAGGTGACAAGATGTGACAAGTATGCAATTTCAACAGTTGATACCAACATGGCATCTGTAATTGAATATAAAAAAGGGGCTTAAATAATTATGCTATGCTAATATTGTCGGTTATTTTAATAATCTCGTCTGTTAACGTAAAATACGCTTTTAGGATAGCATTTAGTATGCAATTTAAGTATTTAAACAAAAAAAAATAAGCCAACTTTAATTTATTTAAAACAGTTAAAAAATGCTATATGAATTAAAACAGTTTCTTCGTGCACCTTAGGTATTTTTGTAAATATAAAACGCGATTGTGATAATAATAATAATAATAATAAGAGTTTATTGTCATCGTCCGAAAACATAGACATTGTCATCACATACAATACAGATAACGTACGAGAACACATATAAAATTCAGATGCAAAAACACGTATATCATAATAACAAACAGACAAGAGACAAAAGAACAGCTCTAGTTACTGAGGAATTCCTCGATACTATAAAAAACATGATTCAGCAAATGATCAGCCAATGCCTTCCGAAACAATCCCAGAGAAGTAACATCTTTCAAGGCCCTAGGCAATTTATTATAACATTTTACTGCCATGTAATAGGGGCCATTTTCAAATAATTTTGTGTTATGCATAGGCACGCTCGGGTCCTGCTGTGACCTTGTACTCATATGCAGTAGTTGTCTTTATTTTTCCTAAAAGTATTTTCATGTTTTTTTGTAAAACGTTAACAACTCATATATATACAAAGATGGAAGAGTGTATATTTGCAAATTCTTAAAAATATCACGACAAGACTCCCGCAATCCAGCTCCTACCATATACCGCAAAATCCGTTTCTGCGATACAAATAATTGTTTCGCATGCGGAGAGCATCCCCAAAAGACGATGCAGTAACGCAGACGCGACTCGACGTAGGCATAATAGAATGACTTAAGAACATTAACGTCACAGTAGCGTCGAAGATTGCAGACCGCGAATACTGCCGAGCATAGCCGAGCATTTAGGGCCACACAATGGGATTCCCACTTTAGGTCATTATCTACGAGGATACCAAGAAATTTACAAGTAGAACTTTCCGGTATAGACTTGCCATTACATTTAATGTATAAACTGGTAGGACCACGGACTTGGCCATTTTTAAAGTGAATCAATTCAGTTTTATCTTTGTTTAAGGTAAGTCCATGATCATCACACCACGCTACCATACTGTTGATTGCATTATTCGCTGAGTTAACTACATCACATGTAGACCCAGCCACAACGCAACTCGTGTCGTCAGCATATTGCGACAATAAACACTTATCGAAGATATCGAGACAAGTCATTAACATAAATATTAAAGAGTACGGGACCCAAGACTGACCCTTGAGGTATTCCACATGATACATTCCAACATTGAGAACAGAATGGCCGTGATATATTGTCCCGTTCACCCGTTATGCTAACCAAAGATTTGCGATTTGTTAAATATGATTTAAACAAGTTGTAAGCAATCCCACGTACACCAATTCCCAGCAGCTTTTCCAGCAAAATATGGTGGTCCAGGGTATCAAAAGCCTTGCTAAGGTCAAAAAACAACGCCACCACACACTCCCTCCGATCAAGCCCACTGTACACCGTATTCAGTACATTAAAGAATTACATTACCAGAAAAATTTATAATTCCAAAAAGTTATATAGTAACTCATAATAATTATAAATTCCAAAATTCTAATGATGTAAATTGTGGTTGGTTGAGTTTATTATTTTTATATGTATGTTACTTAACGTCGTAAGAGATAAAACATTTATGATTTTGTTTCAAGTAAACGAGGATCTTGTATATTTAATAATTTCTTAATTTCGTCTGTTGGATTAATATTTTCAACTTTTTTACTTTTATCAAAACACAGTAATGGTATATCATCTTCACAATCTGAATCTTCTTTATTAGTTATATTCATAAGAGCTCTAATATTTTTTTCTATTGTGTTTTATCTTTTTAAGATAATGTTTTCTTTAAAGGAACTGGAGGTTGATTAGGAATTTCTAATGTTAATGACCTACCTTTTAATTTATCATCTATCACATCAACAATTTTATTTAAAATATTTGCTAAAACAGGACCACCTGCTGCTGCTAGTATAGGTAATAATAAATTAATAAAACCACCATTTATTTCACCTCCTTCAACTATTTTTGATTTATCTTGTAAAATTATTGATGAACCTTTTTTAATTGTAATACTTATATAAATAAAATAAAAAGTAATATTCACATATAAGCTCTATATTACGTACTAATACTAAAAATTGGAATATGTATAAATGAATCTATATAGTTTATTTTTTGTTAACTGCGCCATCTATCGTTTAGTAGATTAATATTCATAATTTACATTTGTTCTATGAAGTGGGTATCTATATATATTAACTATCACATTCACCATGTTTATATTATCTTCGTATTGGTTATTTGGTTGTTTTGTTGTCGAAACTGCTGTATAACTGCAGGTCTGCAGATGAGACTATACAACAACTGTCATCACATACTTTTCTGCTATCCTCTTTCTCGGGAAATTTAAACTACGTTAGCATTACAGTTCAGGTATTTATCAGCAGTTTTTTTTGTTAACCTATTACAAAAAGAATTTTTTTTTAAGAATTTTCTTTATCAATATGAAAATGCGACGAAAGAGATCAAATACGAGCAACATGTGGCTACAGAATTTGTCATTAAAAGTAAATAACGGTCTTGAAATGGAGTGTGAACTGAATATACCAAATGGGAACTACTTTAATGTTATATATATAGACTCTACCCCTGCGCTCTTTATTCAGCCAGTTGAATGTGTGCTCCTAGGCGATGATGAGGTAGATATAGTACGACTTTTGTATAAAGGGCTAACTATACTGCAATTCCGATTTGCTAGTCTAGATACGAAACTACAATTTTTGGAGTCGGCTTTTCATCCTAGGTAAGAAGAAATTATATGAAAATGAATAGTATCAATGACAATTTCTTAGTCAAATTATTTTTAATAGATTGACGATTACATAAAACCATATTTTTTAAAACTAATAATGATTTTGAGAAATAATTTTACCATTAAAAGTGTTCTACATTTTAATCAAGTTTGTGTCTGATTTAATTTAAATTATTTTGGATAAATTTATATCATTTTTTTTTAGAGAGGAGGATTCTGCAAATTCTAGTCCGGCATCAACACCATCACCTGAAAACATTTAATTTATATGTTCATACTTTCGTGTATTTAATATACAGTGAGGTCGTAAATGGTACACATTGAGTACACATTGGCTTGGGTCATTGGAGAATAGAAAACAATTGATTTTTATTGTACTTGTGTAAATTTATAATTTTTATCAACAATAACTTTTATTGGAAAGAATTTCTCTTTTTTCATAATTTGATAACTAATTATTTAATTAAACATAACATTTATTTTATCTATATAGTTTCTATTTATTTTATATTTCTTATTCTTTACAAATACTATATAATCAAATGAATTTGTTAGAATGTTTTCAAATTTTGAAATATTTGTAATAAGCAGAATTTTATTTATTGGTAGTATTTGAAGGGTGGACTTCAGGGCCAGCCTCAAAAAATAAACAAACAATATTTATTAATGATGAACAGCAGTAAAAACTAGAAAATATAGTTATTTTTTGAGGTTCACAATTTCATGGTATTTTCAAAAATTGAATTTTTCATGTAATTTTGAGGTTCGAATGAGTGTTTTTAGGTAAATGAGTATAAACAGCATTAAATTTAGTAAATATGAATACTTTATAGTGGTTCACAATTTAGTGGGGACTCAGAAAATTGGATTTTTATGTTGATTTTTGGTTTGTACGAACAAAATTGATAAAAAACATGGTTTTTGAGATAAATGTACTAAAATAATGATAATATGACTAGAATTCATATAAAATGTGTTGTAAAATCGATAAATATCTCTAAATTTGTGCGTTCAAAATTATGTGGTCCGAAACCGGCGTTTTATAGACTACTATAATCTTTTCATGCGCATACGTAAGCTTGCGCACTAACTCATCTCTCTCCTCCACAATTGTATTGTAGTCATACTCGATCTTTGCCAACTTATTACGCAGATCTCCCACTATATCCCGGTCACAATCCTCCGCATTTCCCAGATCTTTACTCACCACGGTTATATAACTATTGTTTAGATTCTTATTACTGGCGTTAGAGTTCGCTGATTTCGTTGTTACCTTGAGTTTTTGAGACCTGGGGCCTGTTGCATAAAAGTACAATTACAATTTACAGGTAATATTTTTTTACAATCTGTCAAAATTTGACTTACAGGCGTTACAAAAATATATATATAAGTCAAATTTTGACAGATTGTAAAAAAATATCACCTGTAAATTGTAATTGTACTTTTATGCAACAGACCCCTGGGGCCTGTTGCATAAAAGTACAATTACAATTTACAGGTGATACTTTTGTTACAATCTGTCAAAATTTGACATATATATATATATATTTTTGCAACGCCCGTAAGTCAAATTTTGACAGATTGTAACAAAAGTATCACCTGTAAATTGTAATTGTACTTTATGCAACAGGCCCCTGGTTGTAGCCATATTTAGAAATTGAAAATTAATACAGGAAAAGGAGAAGAAAAAACAAAAAAGACAGGGTTACAATGCTTCACAGCGAGGGGCCTATCACGCTGACTAATATCAGACGCACAGGAAGAGGCCACGGCCAAGGAAATGCAATGGGCAAACAGAGGGTAATGGACATGAAATACTGTAGGACAGAAATTATGTAAATATTTAAAATTATAAGTAGGAGCTAAAGCAGAGGATCTAAACACAGGATACAATTCTCGTTCCTATTCGCAACTTTACATGCGGGAAAAAATATTGGCGATATAAATACCTTCAATAGAGCGTTTTTCCCGGTATCGAACACAATACAAACAAAGAAAAACATGCACTTCTTGCACTAACACTATTTCATATAAAGAAAATTTATTTAATTGAATAACCATTAAATTTTATAAAGATTAATCGAGACGCGTCCGTCTTTCACGGAGATTGGCATGTGATTATGTGTGCGATTATAAATCACATCGTTGGAAAAGTAAGAATTTAAATCGCGTTTGAAAGTAATCACGTTTGAAAAATCAAATCGCAATTCAAGCGATTATAAATCGCAATAATCGTACCTATGCATAGTATAGAAATATATCAATAATGACAGAACCCCTTTTATTGAATGAAATCTTCGTCCATATTTAAGGACTTGATCACATTGATGCTACGGAGTGCACGGCCACGCGCATCCTATGCGTCTACCGGAAAAAATGTAGGAACATTTAAAAATTTGATCTCTATGCTTTATAGCGGAGGTTATGTCAAAGTTATATCATATATTTATTATTGAAATTGGTCGAAATTTAGTAGATGCAAGAGAAGAGTCGCTGTAAGAATATTAGCTGTGAATTATAAACATGCAATGTGCATATAACCAATTTTTTTTTGTAGAAATGTTTTAATAAATTGACATTTCGTTATTATTGATACTATAACCTATAATAATAACGCAACTGTAAGTAAACATTATAAAAGTGTAGAAGTGAATTTATTTACCTGATCGGAAAATATCCTATATATTCAAAATTATAAAATTGCATAAAATAAGCCACTTTATTTATAGTGGCATTTTTGATTGGGCTTTTGCCAGTTAATTTCCAGGTAAGAGTAAACAGGTTTAATATTGAAAGACATACATAAGTAGTGAATAGTTTATATTTGCTATGCCTACAATATAGACAATGAAAAATATTACAAACAGAAAGTTTTCATTAGAGATTACATACAAATGTACTAGTCTACAATTTATTCCAGCAACGAAAGGTAGCAAGTCGAAAGTTATTTACATATTGATATAATTGACAACTTTATGAAGTTATATGGCTTTGTCACTCCATTTTGTCAAGCTTTTTCTGCCGATTTCACACGTGCTTCTATTTAATGTGTACCCTGAAACCCAACATCTTTGAAATCAGAAACTTCAATGTGTAAAATAATCGCATTCTTGACATGGATGTTCAAAATTAATAGAACTGAACTGTGCTATGAATTTTTCCAAACACTTCAGTTGTGGTGACACTAATTCAAAGTATTAAAAAATATTTTCTCTAATATTATAACATAAAAGAAAGGTGTTTTTAATTTTCCAAATTTCTGCTTATTCGCATGTTCACAATGCTTTAAATGGCAAAATAACGTTTGAATTGTCTAACTGATCGTGTTGCTGGAAAACCCTTCACAAACATCACAATTGTAAACATTTAAACATTCCATATCAATATCCACAAATGTATCGCAACGAATTTTGCGAAGAAACTTAAATTGTAATTATTTCTCGCACTATTCTTGCAGTTGGGAGTATGCCAACGATTGTAACCAATGCAGGTAGTTGATCCAAATTCCTCTGGTTCCATCATCAAGCATCACCAAATGATTGCTATGTATATTTGCTTACATTACCAACTTTAATAAAAACAAAAATTAAATGTTGATCTCTCGGGTACTTTTACTGTAAACATTGAAGTGCACTTCATACTTTAAAAACACCTTTTCTTAGTATGTGGTGTTATAAGTCCCATAGTTGTAAGTATTATTGACATTTAAGTGTACAATTGATTATATTAAAATACTTATGAATGATAAAACTGTCTATGAAAAAAATATTATAAAATGTGTGGCTAATACACCGTACACGTAAACCAAGAATCACAAATAAGAGATCAAGAGAACAAACGAAATTTAAAAAATAAAATGGGGTGAACATCATAGCGACATAACAAAAGTGCCTAAACGTGGTATTTAATTTATCGTGATTGATACATACACATACATACGTGCTGCTATAAACACTAGCACCCGCCAAAATTTTCTTTGAATGAAATGCACGATCGTACACGATTCACGTGCTGCGCAATACGATTTATTTATGACCGGCCACGCTCATTTTAACGATTCGAAAAAACGGACGAGAGCGGGAAGCCAATCTGTCTCTACTGTATCTTTCTATACTGTGCCTATGGAGCGATTACCTTTGATTATATAGTATATGTATAATAAAAGGTGATTACTATTATAGTGGTTTGTTTACATTTCCAACAGCAATATGGCTGAAAATATGAGGGTATACGTATTAAAGAAATCGGTGCGTTGGAAAACTAAAACAAATAGCGGATTAATCGCTATGACGTAATGAATAATCTTAAAATCATAATCGCAATCGCGATTTATATTTACAAAAATACCTCTTGATCATGATCATATTATGTTTACATTGTAAATTAATTTTATTCCCACACAGAATTTTCTTTTCTTTCATCGTTGCAATAAACGAAAAGCGCTTTGTGATCCGAAAACGTTTGGTAACTTCTAGCGTTAGTTTTCCTAAAGACGGATAAACGTTTGGTACAATCCGTGAAATTGACGAAGTGGACCAGCAAAAACAGGAATGCAACGGGCCGTGCCGAATCGAGATAATTCTCAAAACGTGCCCCTCTATTATAAACGAATTTTCAGTTATTAGGATACGAACAAACGTAACGATCTATATCGCTCTTGTTAGCTCTATGACCCCACCTTTCTATTTGGAAATATATCTCTTCCTAAAGCTGGCAATGCAGTTCCCAGCAGTCAGTTCTGATCGACCGCGCTGTGTTGTTGTCCTACGCGCGTGTGGTGCTCGATAAGCTCTGTTGTTATCTGGTTTGTTGTGTATTGTGTATCCAAAACTTTATTGCCCTGTTGTTGAATGAAAACATTACAAATAAGTACTCACGTTGAAGTGTTCTAATCGTTACTGCCTACGTACATTTAAGTTATATGTGCGATCCTGATCGGAACGAAAAATCCACAGTCCTTCCAAAAAGGTAAAAAAGCTTTTGTGTTCGTTATGTTATGCTCGTGTAATAATCTTCGACTGGTTTTGTGGTAACCAGTGCAGCCACGTTTGTTGACCGTTGCTTGCTGAAGCAAGCCCTTTGTTCCGCTTGTGACCTTATTACAGTTATTAACCTAATTCTAAGATATTACTTACACGACGAGATGATATTTTCTTTGGCGATTGTTGCGTTTAGGAGCTTTCGGGGTCGATATGTGCAATACGGTGGCTGTTTAAGTAAACAATAGCTGTGTTCAGGAATAACAATGTAAATTATCGATTTATATTTGGTCGTAGAGTTGTTTAGAAATTGTAATTTTATAAATGAAAATTCCGTGGTTTTTTGAAGAGGCAGACAGACAATGTTGTTTGTTGTTTTGGATTATATGGTGTTTGGTACTGCACACTTTTTATAATATGTAGGTAAATTTAACTCTTTGTTTATCAACAAATTTTTATTCTAGTAGTCGTTTTTCCAATGATTTCCTGGAATAATTCCTTAAAGTATTTCTGGTATATTATCAAATGTTAATAATTAATTATGATTTACCGTACCCGTTTCATTTGAATTCCGATAATATTTATCAAACCAAAGAAAATATGGCTATTTGAATTTGATGACTAATTTTATAATTTTATGAGTATTTCCTGCGTTTATTTATTGTAAACGATCTGGAAATAATATTACTAACGGGTTTAATATCAGAAAACGATAATTATTTTTTATATCTTATTCAATTAGACGTACATGTGATTGAAAAATTGATACCTTTCATAAAATAAAATTTTTAGCTCACACACTCATTCGAAGATACGGTGGCGAAAGCCCGTTGATTGATCTGGTATTATCATTCATTCACGGTTGATTAGAGTTTCAAGTATTTAACATTATCTTATTTATACAGGATGTTTCAGATCACTTGTCAATTAATTGTTTCATAAGTATGTATATATCAGAAATCGGCAAACGAAACGCATGAGCCGCTTGCAAATATTTGAGCAGTGTATATAAATAATTAAATAAAAAAAAATATTTAAATTAAGATCATTTTACTATAAAGTAATTTAATCGCAAGAAAATTCATCTTTCGTAATTGCTAAATTCGACTATACAGATGATAGGATATAAAGCTCTTTTTTGTACGGGAACTCTAAAGAGATCTTTAAAAAATAAATTTTTTTCTGAAAATTTTTCAATGAAGTTTTTCTGCACACGTGACCTATAATTTGGAACTAATAATTTCTTATGAAAAATGTAATTTTTGGGGTGATACTACATCATAAGAGTTCTACATATTATCCAGAAGAATTAATTGCATCACTAAAAAGGATAAAATTTTAAATTTTTATTTATTTAGATTTAAATTGTACATCGTCTCGTGTGCTTGAAATATGTTTTGTTTTTTTTTTTGGTTATGTAGGGTTAAATTGAAAAACAGATTCGTCTGAATTTCGCCCTGTTTCCTTGTTAAGTTATACTCCATATATGTAAGTACGTTGTTGTGTTTGAGGAAATAAAGACCATTTATTATTATTATTATTATTATTAAATATCGATGCACATGACTGATCACAAATGACGCCAAATTCTGCGCTGTTGTCAAATGCCATATTAGGTTATGTTACCTACATACAGTGACAAAGTACAAAGACAACACAAAAGACAGTACAAAATGTAATGATTTCAGTGGAATAGTTTTTATTATAACGTTAAAGATTTCTTGCAGGAACACACCAACTTCTAATTGTCGTTATAAACTTATATACTATTGCATTCAGTGGTAATATAAAGAATGTCGATTTTATTTGATTATTTCATTTATAAATATATGACTGCACAGTACTTATTTACCAATCAACTTATATATCTTTTATACAAAATTTACATTTCCTAAAATACAGAATACATGTTTTTCTAAAATAATTCTGTAGTGACATTTCAGTTTTATTTATAATTGTTAATAAATATATGACTGCACAGTACTTATTTACCAACCAACTTATATATCTTTTATACAGAATTTACATTTCCTAAAATACAGAATACGTGTTTTTCTAAAATAATTCTGTAGTGACATTTCAGTTTTATTTATAATTGTTTATTCACTGTTATCACTGAATCACTTTCTCCGAGGTACACCAAAGTTGCACCAAAATGGGGCAATCTCAATAATTTACGCTTTAAAATATTAATTATAATACACAATATACAGGTATTTTAAACAATGACAAATTCATATTTTAATGTTGGTAATGTGACGTCATAAATCACGTGCATGGATATTTATCTTATACCTCAACTAATTATAAGTATATAAAAACATTTCTGATGCACAGATATTCAAGATGAAAGAAAATAATCTCAAAAACGATAGTGAATTTGATTCTTTCTTTCACCAATCAACGCAATACAGGATAGAAGCTTGCATTGCAGTCGAAGGCGGTTATTTCTAAGAATTTCTATGAGATAATTTTGTTGTATTAGTACGTTTAATTGTAGTATCTCTTAATTTACTGTTAAACACTTTGTAATTTTAAAACTAAACCGTTTCGGATAGATTTTTTAAAAGTATTGGGATTTAGAAGAAACTCATATTTTGGGGTTGGAAATTAGGAAAAAATTTGAGAATAATTTGGAATATAAAAGCATATTTTTAACAGTGGATCATAAGCGTAATTTTAACAGAACTAACCAAATCAGAGTTCTATAGAAGAATGAGTAATATTCTTGTTTTTTCCTAAGCATTCATTATAAATCTTATGGTCGTTGTATCATACTAAAACTATTCATGCGATGTTTATCACACAATAAAATTACTTGCTTATACTCTGACGGAAATCGGAATTACTATTGCTAACAAAATTATGTTTGTATTTTCTTTCATCATAAATATTTATTTAACACACTACAGATTCTAAATGTATAAAGATTATCTTTTAAATTCCACATAAATTCACTTTATTTTATTTTATTTTTCTAATTTTAATTATAACTAACGCGGGAAGTCATATATAAAACATTTCTCATTTCTAAACACATTTCTCTGATCAGAAGTCGCACAACTATAATTTACATTTCCTGCAATCTGACCCACTTCTAGATGACCCTGAATACATTTTCGCGTAACACAATACTGGTAAGATATAGTAATACAAAATACTGACGTATATTGTTAATAGGTACATACCTAATCATCCTAATCTGTGGACGTGTCACGGCATTCGCGCTTGAAGATGTCTACCTTTTGTTTAACTGAGTAATCAGATACTAATACAGTTTTATGTTACCGCTATAAACGCCTGGGAATAAATAACTTTCCTGCGATAATCTCTAAAGAGAATTTGCGTAAGCGAATGCGGTTTCATCATATTACCTGGTTTGTTTAGCGTTTATCCGTGAACGTGATAATTAACACAGTTTTGTAATCTATGCTAAGGGAAGTATCATTGAATAAAATTAACCTTTTTTCATATATGTTTTTGAAAATTGTCAAGAGTGTACCTGTGTGTAAAATTTGACCAGTTGATACTAAGATATAGGTAGTGCATTTCAGCATAAATAGGGATAACAATAATAATAATAATATTTATTTCCCTGTATTACATTACAAATCGTATTACAAATGTACCATGTGATTCAAAATGATTGTCGTAAGAAAAAAACTGTTTTCCGGAAAAAATTATGTATACTTATTACCAATTTAATGAGCGAAGTTAGCTACATACAAATTTCATACATTAAATGAATTTTCTTGACATTTACGACATTGGCGTGCGTGTTGTAGTATCTTCGATTATTTATCTATAATTTTTTCAAATCGTTTATATTTACATCTAATATCACCAACAATAGTATTTCTGAATACTGTAAGAAAATAAGGGAATTTATCTGTGGTAATAGCTCAACAAACAGGTAAAAAATCAATATTTACATTAAGTGAAATAGTTTATTACATTTTAAAATTTTATAGGCTTATCATACACCTCAGTGCAATGAGCTGTCAAAAGAAAGTTAGATTTTCATCCCTATAAAGTTTCTACGGTACAGGAATTATTACCATTAGATCACGATAGGCGATTGGAATATTGTCATTGTTTAATAACAATTTAAGGGACGATGACTTGCTAAACAAATCATTTTTCTCGGATGAAGCCTGGTTTTATCTAACAGACTATATCAATTTACAAAACTATTGTATCTGGTCTACAGAAAATCCACACGAATTTCGAGAAACGCAATTGCATCCCGTAAAAGTTGGAGTTTGGTTAGCTATATCCAGGCAACGAATAATAGGGCCAATTTTCTTCGAGGAAACTGTAACAGTCCAACGTTACCAACAGATGCTGGAATTGTTTATTGCAGAGTTACAAGAAAATGAGCTTGAAGCAGGTTATTTTTAGCACGATAATGCTCCAGCACATACTGCTCGAGAAACCTGCCAATATCTTCAACAGTTTTTTGCTGACAGGTTCGTTAGAGCACAAAGATGGCCACCAAGATCGCCTGATTTAAAAAATTGGATCTATAGAAACCGTATGCATACCATAGAAGAACTGAGAGATGCAGTTTTGTCACTTAATAATTATACTAATTGTATGTTATAATTTAAAGTAATAAATAAATTTAGTTAAACACCAGTTAGTACTGAATTGTAAAATCATACTTTAGTAAAGTTAAATTAATTACATTTCATTTTTACAAGCAGAAACACCAATCCATAGTCGTTTATATAATGCGAGTTCAGATATAGGTTACGTTTTCCTTATTTATGACAGATCCGTTTACTTTCTTATGTTCCAACACTGACTTAGTTCAAACCTTCATTACAAACACACGGCATATACTTACACCCTGTTACTATCTATAGGAGCGGAATTGACAATCACTTTGAATCTCTGTGTATATGTATGATATTGCTTTTATTGTTTGTAGTGATTTTATTTCACCTCCTGGAACGAAATTTTCCCTGAACCCTTATTTAAAGGATGTCTTTTACCTGCTAGCATATGAATTCAGTGCAGTATTGACTATGAATTACGGCCCTATAAGATAATAGTAAAACGGGATTTCAATTTTAAATATATTATAAATTATAACTAATATATAGTTGATTCACGTTGAGAAGGAAGTATTACTCTTATGGAGATAGTGCCCAACGATGCCAAATCTATTTAAGTACTTAATTTTTCGTATGTTGTCGCGCTGAACAACTTGACGAATTTCATGTTGGAGCTTATAAATGTCAATCCTGTGAATTTTGTTTTTGTTTGTATTTATTGGTTATGTCCCACTGTGTATCATTAGTATGAAAAGCGATAGAATAATGGTGATTGTATTAATATTTATTCCACATCATAATACACAACACAAATAAGGTGTTCTGTTTCCTGTTCTAGTGTTTATTTTCAGGGAAACATACATAGAGATGTATAAGTATTTCATAATAAAATTACAAATATTTACAGAGGTAGGCCTCACAACAAAACTAAAGATTCATTTCCTATAGCCATAAGTGTATGATTAACTTATTATCGGATGATCAAGAAGATGATGATGAGATCAATGTTAAATTAGTAATATACGCTTTGGGTTCATGGTCCAATTTCCACATGACTTCTTAACTATAGTTTCTTTTTAAAGTAGAGGGAAGAATTTCTGAACATACCCCAGGCCCAAATCACACACACGAAAATCCTGAAAACAAATTGTACGCGGCAAAATTCAAATAATTTTTGCATTTGTATACGTATATTTATCTTAAGTATAGACCTCTGCTTAGACTGAAGTTTATTTTCTGATATTAAATTTAAAATATGTGCTAATGCTTTCAAATCTTTAAACAAGAAATAGTCTTTATGGTTGTTTTGAAGTAATGTAAAATCCGTTTTACTATGTGGTAAGTACTCTTTTGAAATATTTCATTATTGATAACTGCCAAGTAAAATAAAAATAATTTAAAATACACCCTCTCATTACACCATATACAGAGTATTCCACGTAACTGGTTCATTAAAAGTTTATGATGTTCTATTCTTTAGTTATATTTGAGATTTTGGCACCAGTATCTGTTCGATTGGAACTATAAATGTAAAATACCATAACCAAAATATCACTTCCGGTTTACCGGAAATGGATCTCAACTTTCTTATTTTAAATAGAATGATCTAATTTTTTATTCATTTTTGAATTCTGCAACTGTAAATACGTCATTTTTCATTAGCTATTCCTATAGCTACATGTTGCCTGTTTTTGAGTTATTTAAGTTTTTCTTTTTTTTTAGTCATAATCGTTGCATCATTGAGAAATTAATATCTCGGTTAATACTGCAAGTAGAGACTCCAAATTTGCTATGTTATGAATGTAGATATAACTCTAAAAACGGTAAGCACACTTTACATTCTAACATACAGGGTGTTCAAAACTGAGGAACAAAGTGACATATTTTCAAATGCAGAAAACTCATTTTCTTTTAAAATAGAACACCCTGTATTTTAATTCGGAATTAGGAAGTAAATATCATCTCCTATCACTTTATATCAGCATTCCCATACCTATCTTTAATAGATTTTGAGATATGAACGACTTTTGTTAAACAGAACTATGTCACTTTGTTCTCAGGTTTGAAACACCCTGTTGTTAGAATGTAAAGTGTGCTTTACCGTTTCTTAGAGTTAATATCTACATTCATAACATAGCAATTTGGAGTCTCTACTTGCAGCATTAACCGAGATATTAATTCTTAATGATGCAATGATTATGACTAAAAAAAAGAAAAAACTTAAATAACTCAAAAACAGCAACATGTAGCTATAGAATAGCTAATAAAACTGACTATTTATAGTTGTAGAATCCAAAAATGAATAAAAATTATATCATTCTTATTAAAATAACAAAGTTGACATCCATTTCCGTCAACCCGGAAGTGATATTTTGGTTAAGGTATTTTGCATTTATAGATCCAATCGAACAGATACTAGTGCCTAAATCTCAAATATAAGTAAATAATAGAACATCATAAACTTTTAATGAACCAGTTATGTGGAATATCCTATATACTTAGAGTAAACGTGCAATACTGCTTCCAAAAAAGAAAAAAACTAATACTAAAATTACAAAAATCCAAGAAGCTGATGCTGCCTTATATTTAACACACACCAAAATGAAGACGACAGTGTGGCTATATACATTTAATTTCACATAACCATCATGCGAAGGAACAACGTGACTCACATCAATTCCGTGAAAACACCGGCAAGTACGTGTCTCGACTATTCCTCCAACATAGAATGGTCCGTAATTGAGACTTCCATGACCGCAAAAGCGTCTTTGTATACTTTCAAAGTAGATGCGGTTTCCTTATTCATTCGCCTCCCCCCGTTACATACAGTCAGCTTCGTTCGCTTTTGAGGTCACAGGATGTGTGGCATCCTATGCCAGCGGTGCTCTCGCATCGTTCATTTCAAACCAGTAGATGTTGGTACTAAACCGACCATTTCCAAAAGTTTATGCGGTGTAAAGAAGCCGTAATAGAGATCTTTAAATATTGGAATACGTTGAAGTTTTACACGATAATCAATTTAAGATTGATTTTTATGGTTCAAGAATAACATTGTTTGATAGTTTAAATTCAGCAATGAAATCAAATTAAAATCAATTGGAAAAGAAACAAAAGATGGGCCGAGAAAGAGATGGTTCGGTTGTTCGGTATTATAAGAACATCAGATGAGATTTAAGATCAGAAATAAAGAAATGCAATACGGACACACATTATGAACAGTGAATGCAAGCTAAGAAAACAAAAACGAAATAGTTTTTTTTAACAGTGTAATAGTGTACACAATAGTAGTTAACGAACACATTATACTGTAATGTGTAACAATTGCAGTATGTATTATTTTGTTTGTTAAATGTTTTATACGACCATAATTAAACTTACTTACTGTTTCGTTAAGTGCTCGAGAAATGTGGGAAAACGACAACTATTCATTATTGTGGCAGCAGATTATAATAATATTTAAAAATATCCAGCATTATAGGACATCTGTGTGATCATCTAAGGCCTCTTTCACACGATACGGATTCTATCCGATCCAATTTTATTGCTTTTTCCGTGTAGTTTGGTAAAACATTACTTTACTACTAAATGCATAATTACACACAATACGACACGAAAAAGTTCGTAAACGGTTGTCGTATATCAGTCGGATGGTTCGACTGGGGTTTTACGGTAATGTGTTTTACCAAACTACACGGAAAAAGCAATAAAACCGGACCGGATAAAATCCGTATCGTGTGAAAGAGGCCTTAGACAAAATTTGGCACGGTTTATTACATGTTTACTTATATTAATTTGTTTATTTTTCGATGTTTTTGTGATTTTATATTAAATATTTATTTTCTTGCTTTTATTTTTAGTAGGTAATCTTAGTAGGCGATTTTTACAATAATCGCCTACTAAGATTACAAATATGATCTGAATACATAATGGAAAATGAATTAAAACTATAATAACTTGAAAAGTAAGAGAGATAGACATAGAGTATGCTTAATAAAAATCAAAGCACTTGTTAATAGGAATTCAATGATGTAAACATATATAGAGTGTTCTATTAAAAAAAAAAGAATATATTTGCGCTTTAACCCATCTCATCCCAGTGGTGCATTTGCCTACCACATTTTCAATTTTTTTTTCCAACACTAAGCGGTATTAATATTTCATTTGCGGCTCAAAATGTGTTACACAGTTTCTATTATATTTGGAAAAAATAAACCTGCTCATATAGTATGAATACTATGAAGTTTTATTTTCGCTTAAAATAACATAAAAAAATCAGTTAGTAACACGGGGTCAATCAATAGTGAAAAAACACTATTTGCAAATGGGATTTACAATTTTTGCTTATGTACGCGTAATGTCTTTTAGTACACCGTTATTAAGCATAAATTATTTTTCTATTAGAATGAAAATAACAAAATTTTTACAAAAAATAGTTAAGTGGTGCATTTATGCACCACTGGTGTGATTCAATATTTTTGAAACACATTGTAACACGATTTCGATATGTAATATAAGAACTTAGAATACACATATACGTTATTATTACAGCTTTTATTGCTTATTTTATATATTTGGCTTCAAAAAAACAACATTTAGCTCCATTGACCTCAATTTCCACTTTGCCTGCGCCAAAATGGATAAAGGAGGGGATTGTCTACACCCATTCATCTCTCTCTAGCGAAGCTATTGATAAAGAACGAATCAAGGTAGAATTTTTCGGCAAGACACCTTTAGAGGTTTTTTTCGTTTCTTTGACGACGAAGTGCTGAATATGCTCATAGAATAATATTTCATAAAATATGCTTACGACAATAATCGCTTTGACTTTCTTCTAGAAAGACATGAATTGTTAAACTTTATCGTCATATTATTATTTGCGGGATATCATTCACTACCACAAACGCCCTTATTGGTCAAATGATGAGGGCAAGGGAATTGACTTGATAAAAAAGTATATGAGCAGAAATAGGTTTCACAATATAAAGCAAAATTTACATTGTTCAGATAACAATAACTTAGACAAAAATGATAAATGTGCTAAACTAAGACCATATTTAGACATAATCAATAAAAAAAATTACAGTGGAGAATATTTACTAACAACCTTTCAATTGATGAACAAATGGTGTCATATTTTGGTAGGCATTCTTGCAAAATGTTTATCAAAGGAAAGCCAGTAAGATTTGTCTTCAAGATTTAGTACCTCTATTCCTCTGATGGATATTTGTTTTATTCATTACCGTGTGCAGGAGCTAGTGGTAGCAAACATTCTGAGTTAGGTCTTGGTATTTAAGAAAGAAAGGTTTCTTCGCCACAGGTACAATCACAGAAAACAGAATACAGAACTCTCCACTAGAACATCCAAAAATATTTTCTAAGCGTGAGAGGGTTCCTATGAGTCGGCATATGACTCTTGTGCGCCGGAGCGACAATTCTACTGTTATCATTTGCAGCAATGCTATAAATGTACAGCCAATAAATCGCGTAAAGCGATATAATAGGAAAGAGAAAAAGGACACATATGTAATTCAACCTCATGCCATTGTTGAATATAATAAGTATATGGGTGGGGTTGACCTACATGACAATGGAATTGCAAGCTATAGATGCAGGATTTTAGTGGTGGTGGCCTTTGCATTGTAGAAAAATTATAATCTTAAGCAATTTATAATTTTTTTTTTCATATTTGTCACTGTTTACGAGTTATAGAGGAATTCCTTGTAAACAGCCTGTATATTAAAAAAAAAGTCTAGAATTAGAGAATGATCTCATACACTTTTCATTTTTTCACAAATTTTGTAAACTATAATTTTTAATTTGATGAAATTTGTTCTTAGCCGATAGTGTAAATTTATATTTTTTCTTTAGCGGCTTTATTACCATTTAATGAAAAATTTACCAATTAAAACATTCTTTTTTAACGTTTCGACAACTTTTTTTCATTGCCTTCTTCAGAAATTGCACATTTAAAGACACAACACAAACATTTTAAAAATATAACATTAAAATTTACATTTTTTTTTTTTAATTAATAACAAAGTTATTTGTCAAGTACACTACTAACTTGTGCGTGTAGCATACTGTACATAATTTTTAATTAATTGAAATACTTAGATCCTATAATTTTTAATTATTCTGCCAGAATATCGATAAGGCAATTAGCTAAAAAGATTGGCTCTTATTTATTGTGGATAGAATGTTACACATACAGAAGCTTAAAGCTAAACTGGACGAATATTTACGAACATAATGATGACACAATAACAAATAAGGCGAAATAACTGAGTAACCGAATTTGTAAAACAACTGATAAAATGTATTTGGAAGTGCAATCAGCAGTTATCTCCGACAATAGCATTTTATACAGAATAAATATGTAATTCCAACATATCTATGATGTTTATTCGGCTTTGAAAATAACAAAAGATACTGGAGAAAGCTATATCGACAACATGCGTGTATATATTGAGTTATTTTTGTTAAACGTCAGGTGGTGGACTGACGATTTTGTTAAATAGTATAACAAATATGATTAAAATATATTTGAACACCCTAATTTTGTACTTAAATTTCTGCATTTTCGAAAGTTGTTCTATCACATTAAAACTCCAATGACAAAATCTTCACTATACAATGGTGACCGTATAAGCATCTAAGCATATTTTTAAATAAATAATAATAAAAACAACAAACTTCGAATCAACGCCAATATATTTTGCGATACAAAGAGGTTCATCGGACTATTTCATTCAAAAGCGTCCAGTTGGTATCGCGAAATGGCACACGCTCCGGCGAATTTTTTACACCCCTTCGCAGGACTATTTATATAAATACCAAAGATTTATTTTGAAAACGTTATATGTCATATACCTAGGTATGTATATGAGAAAGTCCCCGCACTATAAAATATAGCCCACAGGGATAAATATAAAACGTGAATGGATACGTAAAATCGGATTTTCTTCGTGGATAGTCCGGCATATGCTGTGTGCTTCGTTTCCTTTTTTCGTGAGGTTACTGAACCGCGGGCAAGTCGTTTCAAGATCCTTTTGTGTGTAAAAGCACGTGTACAAAGTATGCTATACGCAGTAAAAAATGTTTTGTGGTTTTAATGCAACATAACAAAATCCTTATACTAATATCCTTATAGTTATTACATTAACAATATTTAAATGAAATGAATTTATCAAGCACGAAGGGAAAAGCATTGCAAGAAAGAATATATCAATTGATTATAAAAACATGGATAGAAAGAAGATGTCGCGGGATTGGAACATAGGACACATTGTTACAATAGATAAGAAGGGTGACCAACAAATTATCAATAATTATAGAGGACTAACATTACTAAGTACAGCTTATAAAATAATGTCAACACTAATATAGAGACGATTAGCAATTAAAACAAAGGAACTAATAAGACAATATCAATGTGGTTATACAACGCGACGATTAACAAAAGACGCTTAAACAAATAGTAGAAAAAACACACGAATACAAAATAGGAATAATAGCAATGTTATTTGCCGACTTTCAACAAGCTTTCGACTCCCTCAGAAGAACAAAACTTAATGGAAGCCTTGGAGAAAATGGGAGTCACAAAACACAAATTAAGGAAAATTAATACAAATGACAATATCAAATACAAGAGTAAGTGTAAACACGCACAAGGGACAGACATAGGATTTGGAAATAAATAAAGGGGTAAGACAAGGAGATTCACTGTCGGCAATCTTATTTAACTTAGCACTGGAATATCTATTAAGAAAGATAGATAAATGTACCACAAGAACAAAGCGAGCACAAATAATAGCGTATGCAAATGATATCGTAATTGTATCAAAAAACCGACAGTTGACAAAAAAAAAAATACTGGATGAATTGGTGAGAAGGAGAAGGGGACTAAATGGGACTGAAGATAAACCAAGAGAAAACAAACTATACATTTGAAAAGGTGAACAGATTTAAGCATTTAGGAGTGACAATAACAAATGACGGGAGCAGGGATACACAGAAATAAAAGAAAGAATAACCAATATGAACAAGGCCTATCAAGTAAATAGAAAACTCTTAAAAAATAAAAGATTAGAAAAGAAAACAAAAATTATTTATAAGACTATAATACAACCGACAGTACTATACGCTACAGAGATAATAGATTTGTTCGGTTTGGCACGGTTTTTCAACGCAAGCTGTGGCCCTAAAACGCTAGATTGACTCCAGCTTTAGATTTTCTGATTGCTGTTCGTTTTGTCATCAAATCGAACAGAAATGTTTATGGCTGCGTTACGCTGCATGACGCTAGTGCCAAAACGAACAAACCTAATAACGATGACTAAGAAACAAGAAGAAGAGCTTAGGATACAAGAAGGAAAAATACTAAGAACAATATTAGGCCCAATATAAATGGACAACGGTGAATACAGAAGAAGAACCAATTATGAATTAATAGAAGGAACTAACGCGAGGTGACGTGCTTAAAAAAAATAAGAGGCAGAGAATAAAATGGTTGGGACATGTGTGAATGACTGGGAATGAAACAATAATCCGCAGTATCTTAGAATGGCAACCAGGCGGAAGAAGAGGAAGAGGCAGGCTCAGATCTACATGGCTATAAGAAGTTAAAGCAGACCTTAATAAAACTGGTATTCATCGATGGCAGGAGAGGACACAGGACAGGGACAAGTGGAGGGATGTGTGTGAGAGGATATAGATGAGGATGAGGATTGATCTACGCGTATTTTGAAATTCTAGAAAGCTCTAGGAGCGGCGATACTCCGTTGGGGTGCTTAACCATTATATATGTATATAAGAGGAAAACCAGTTTTATATTTTGAACTTTTGTGATACGACGTAAAAGAATTTGTAGAAGACAGAAAAACTAAAAAATAAATTTCCAAACGCGAAAACAAGATGTTTTGTTTTAAATTGTAAAAAGCTGATCGAAATGCTTAAAGAAAATTAATGAATTACACTATAAAAATATATTAGTAGTGTAACATAGAAACTAAAGATCTTTGTCAACAAACTTTCCTAGTATAGGTAGTATAGTAATATTTCAGAACTGAAGAAAATAGAACAGACAATTTTACCACAATATTGCATGTACTCTACTGAACAAAAAGTTGCATTATCTTTATTTGCGACAGATCCTTAATATTTCCTTAAAGTTATTATGTTATTAGTTTGTTTGTTTGTCTGATCTAAGCAGATCCGAGGCATTTTACGCGTTTGTTTGTACTTTAGAGCATGATTTGTGCGTGTTTGTTTGTTTGTGCAATTTTTCAACGCAAGCTGTGGCCCTAAAACGCTAGATTGACACCAGCTTTAGATTTTCTGATTGCTGTTCGTTTTGTCATCAAATCGAACAGAAATGTTTATGGCTGCGTTACGCTGCATGACGCTAGTGCCAAAACGAACAAACCTAATAACGATGACTAAGAAACAAGAAGAAGAGCTTAGGATACAAGAAGGAAAAATACTAAGAACAATATTAGGCCCAATAAAAATGGACACCGGTGAATACAGAAGAAGAACCAATTATGAATTAATAGAAGGAACTAACAGGAGGTGACGTGCTTAAAAAAATTAAGAGGCAGAGAATAAAATGGTTGGGACATGTGTGAATGACTGGGAATGAAACAATAATCCGCAGTATCTTAGAATGGCAACCAGGAGGAAGAAGAGGAAGAGGCAGGCCCAGATCTACATGGCTACAAGAAGTTAAAGCAGGCCTAAATAAAACTGGTATTCATCGATGGCAGGAGAGGACACAGGACAGGGACAAGTGGAGGGATGTGTGTGAGAGGATATAGATGAGGATGAGGATTGATCTACCCGTTTTTTGAAAATCTAGAAAGCTCTAGGAGCGGCGATACTCCGTTGGGGTGCTTAGCCATTATATATGTATATAAAAGGAAAACCAGTTTTATATTTTGAACTTTTGTGATAGACGTAAAAGAATTTGTAGAAGACAGAAAAACTAAAAAATAAATTTCCAAACGCGAAAAAAAGATGTTTTGTTTAAATTGCAAAAAGCTGATCGAAATGCTTAAAGAAAGTTAATGAATTACACTAAAAATATTAGTAGTGTAACATAGAAATTAAAGATCTTTGTCAATGAACTTTTCTAGTATAGGTACATTTCAGAGCTGAAAAAATAGAACAGACAATTTTACCACAATATTGCATATTGTTCAGTCTACTGAACAAAAGTTACATTATCTTCTTTGCGACAGATCCTTAATACTCCTTAAAGTTATTATGTTATTATTAGAGTGGGGTCAGACGTGTCTGCTTACACGGCAGCACTCGCCTCGTGCTATGCAGAGCGTTTAGCCTAATATATCTTCAAAGGCAGTAAAATCACACCCTCCGATTCGTGTGTCTAGTATCTAGTATCAGTGTTAGTCGAGTCTTGGTGCGAGATAGTACGATTCTCCGTTAACGTTTTATACATTGTAAATGTAATACAATGCCGGGCGTAGAAAATCCCAGAAAACGACCGTTGTTTCATAATGTAGAAAAGTATATCGATGAATTCCAGGATTTACATTATGGTGGTGCCAAAATAGTTTGAACAGCGTGCAATAAACTTATTGTGCTGGCACGAAACGGACTACAGATTGATGGTGGTGCATCTGATCTGTTATCTACCTATAAAGATTATTTTAATTGTGCGCCTATCACATCCGTAGATGTTGAACGATCTTTTTCAAAGCATAAGCATGTTTTATCATTGCGATGAAAGCGGTTTAGTGAGAAAAATCTTAAAAAGCACTTAATGCTACAAACTTTACAGCAATCATATACCATTTTTGCTACTTAAATAAGGTAAGGGGCTTATATGTAATATTTATAGTTAAATATATAAATAATTTTGCTCTCTCCCGACATTGTATTGTATACTTGTGTTAAACGTCAATGTCACATACATGAAACTTAGTACTGACCTGGCGCGCAGACGAAAGTTGACCACGTCAGTTATTGTAATCACTCCGTATGTGGCATTCGTGGTTTCACGCATGCTTACTTCATTACCTCAACGCCATTCGCGGCATAGCTATATCAAAAGCTTTACGAGAAACTGATAAAAGTTTATCTACATAATGTATATCGTATTCAGTAATTCTTGTAATCGCTGGGGAAATTACATATTTTGTGGATTTGTCACATTGATCATTAGGACTTATGAGGAAGTGGTATAAACACGCACACTTTTATTCTCTATAATATATACACTGAGAAAAGAGATTGCATTAAATGAAAAGTAATCAGGTTCAACGAAAAGAATACCTTTTCTCAGAAAAGTAACCGTAATCAAATGGAATGCAGCTTAGTTTTGATTAATATTTTATAATGTCTGTATAACTTCTGTTTAAGTAAGACAATACACATTACATATTATATTGTTATTATTATGTACATATTTAACAACATATTTTAGTTTCTTTTAAGTATTATTGAATTATAAACAGTATTTTAAATAAAAAAGCCGGACGTTTTGGTTTATTTGCGTGGACATGCATGTATACATTGATTTAAAACTTTTGCCTTTTAACGGAAAATGCAAACACCTGTATTCAAGCTGAGTGCTTTTTTGCGTATAAGTATTTTAGTTTTATTCATATTCCCACGTGCATAAGTCTCAGATACGCAAACAATAATGAACAAAAGTGAATATTTTTCGCGTGAGGTTAAAGAAATTTCAGAGATAATTGGAATCTTTTCAGTTAATGCTAATTTGCTTATAAGCCAAGGAACTTTACAGCAGTATATAGTGTTTGAAGGTTTTAAAACTGTTATACACGGGAAAAACGATCTTGTTGTTTCAACCATTTTTCATGCATTTGGTTACAGTTACTAAATTATATTACTTGATTTAGGAATATTAAAAATATTCCTGTATTCAATCGAACAAATAATTTGGTTAGTAGATTTATTTGAAGCTTGTGCAGTATTTATTAATTTAACTAAATATTTACATGGAAGTAAAAATAAATATGGCATTTTATTTTCGTATAGCAGTTTTCTCCCCATATAGTACAGCAGATATACTTATGTGTAGTAGAGAAATTGTCGCATAGATGACGCATCTCCTATTTCATTCCAGTAACAGATAATATTTCGCACAAAATAGACTGGAACCTACGATCGTAACATACAAATCTAGTGTGTTTACCAGATCAACATCTGATAGGAGTCATCGCCATTGAGAGGACAATTTTTTAACGGCACACGAGAGTGCTAGAATGGCCACTGCGACCAACTCTCCCAATAGTACTAGGATTTACAACATTCTAACGGCAAATCCCTCCTTAGTACATGGGTTTTTGGAGATAATTCATTTTCATTTCGCTTGAAAATGATTACGGCATTTTGTTGTGTTTACGCTTAAGTCTAAAATGAATAAATGTTATAAGAAAAGGAAAAATCTCTTGAATCAAAATGCTTACAGTTTTCTGCCAATCTGCATAGTTTTCAAGTTCAAAATAAAGAGGACTTGAATCAACTATCAATATCTTTCACTTAAAAGAATAAACTGTTTCAACGAAAAATATATTATTTCCGAAGAAATACGTGAATTTAAAATTATATTCCTTTTCAAGGAAACACCAAATCATGTTGGCCATACAGAAAACGCAAAAACTTTTGGTTTAATGAAATTCTTTTTAAATGAAAAGGATATTTCTGTCAGTGTACAATTCATTCAGTATCTATAGGGCATGTAATGAAATTTTGGTCAGTACTCAGTCACAGTATAGAAATATATCAGTAATGACAGAACCCCTTTTTATGAATGAAATTCTTCGTCCTATTTTAAGGACCTTGATCACATTGATGCTACGGAGTGCACGGCCACGCGCATCCTATGGGTTTTCTTACAGGAACAATGTAGGAACATTTCAAAATTTGATCTCTATGCTTTATTAGCGGAGGTTATGTCAAAGTTATATCATATATTTATTATTGAATTGGTCGAAATTAGTAGATGCAAGAGAAAGAGTCGCTGTAAGAATATTAGCTGTGAATTATAAACATGCAATGTGCATATAACCAATTTTTTTTGTAGAAATGTTTTAATAAATTGATATTTCGTTATTATTGATACGCAACTGTAAGTAAAGAGAAAGAGCAAGAGAAAGAGTCGCTGTAAGAATATTAGCTGTGAATTATAAACATGCAATGTGCATATAACCAATTTTTTTTGTAGAAATGTTTTAATAAATTGATATTTCGTTATTATTGATACGCAACTGTAAGTAAACATTATAAAAGTGTAGAAGTGAATTTATTTACCTGATCGCAAAATTTCCTATATATTGAAAATTATAAAATTTCATAAAATAAGCCACTTTATTTATAGTGGCATTTTTGATTTGAAATTTAGTGATATACCTAGTTGATAGCACTTAATCTATTGAAAAATACCGATCTGTTAAATTTTCTATTGCTGTAATTTAATTATATAATTAACTAAAAGAAATTACCTATCATATGGAAACGTCGTTCTCCAATATTTTTACAAATAATGTGAATTTATTAAGTCTGGCTTCTCAGAAAAAATATGCATTGTCTGGATTTAGAAAGCTTCATTATAACAGCAATGCATACACGATATACTGGACATTTTTGATTGGGCTTTACCAGTTAATTTCCAGGTAAGAGTAAACAGTTAATATTGAAAGACATACAGTGTGAATAGTTTATATTGCTATGCTACAATATAGACAATGAAAAATATTACAAACATAAAGTTTTCATTAGAGATTACATACAAATGTACTGGCCAACAATTTATTCTAGCAACGAAAGGTAGCAAGTCGAAAGTTATTTACATATTATATAATTGACAACTTTATGAAGTTATATGGCTTTGTCCACTCCATTTTGTCAAGCTTTTTCTGCCGATTTCACACGTGCTTCTATTTAATGTGTACCTGAAACCCAACATCTTTGAAATCAGAAACTTCAATGTGTAAAATAATCGCATTCTTGACATGGATGTTCAAAATTAATAGAACTGAAACTGTGCTATGAATTTTTCCAAAACACTTCAGTTGTGGTGACACTAATTCAAAAAGTATTAAAAAATATTTTTTTCCTAATATTATAACATAAAAGAAAGGTGTTTTATATTTTCCAAATTTCTGCTTATTCGCATGTTTCACATGCCTTTAAAATGGCAAAATAACGTTGAAATCGCTAACTGATCGTGTTGCTGGGAAAACCCTTCACAAACATCACATTGTAAACATTTAAACATTTCCATATCAAATATCCACAAATGTATTGCAACGAATTTTGCGAAAAAACTTAAATTGTAATTTATTTCTCGCACTATTCCTGCAGTTGGGAGTATGCCAACGATTGTAACCAATGCAGGTAGTTGATCCAAATTCTCTGGTTCCATCATCAAGCATCACCAATGATTGCTATGATGTATTGCTTACATTACAACCTTTATAAAAACAAAAATTAAATGTTGATCTCTCGGGTACTTTTTACTGTAAACATTGAAGTGCACTTCATACTTTAAAACACCTTTTCTTAGTATGTGGTGTTATTAGTCCCATAGTTGTAAGTATTATTGACATTTAAGTGTACAATTGATTATATTAAAATACTTATGAATGATCACTTAAAACTGAACACAAAAAACGTATGTAAACTGTCTATGAAAAAAATAATATAAAATGTGTGGCTAATACACCGTACACGTAAACCAAGAATCACAAATAAGAGATCAAGAGAACAAACGAAATTTAAAAATAAAATGGGGGTGAACATCATAGCGACATAACATAAGTGCCTAAACGTGGTATTTAATTTATCGTGATTGATACATACACATACATACGTGGTGCTATAAACACTAGCACCCCGCCAAAATTTTCTTGAATGAAATGCACGATCGTACACGATTCACGTGCTGCGCAATACGATTTATTTATGACCGGCCACGCTCATTTTACTACGATTCGAAAAACGGACGAGAGCGGGAAGCCAATCTGTCTCTACTGTTATTTTTTTTATACTGTGACTCAGTGGGATAATTTGAGGTTATGGTTACAGTTCCTATATGAGATATTTACTTGATAAATAAATGAATATTCTACTGCCCTATCTACCATATCAAAAAGAATATGCCAAATATCCATTTTGATATAGATGGGCTGCCATCTACACGACAATTTCTGTAATCATATATTACAGGTCTTGCAAATGTGCATCAGGCTTTCATAAGTCCTTTAGGAATTACGTTAGAAATCATTTACATATAGGTTGGCGCATTAGAGTGTGGAAGCTCGATATTAATAATTAATAAAGGCTACTCTGCGTTTGCCGGCCGAGGGGGCCGCATCTTCTCATAGGCGTCGCCCTATTTGAGTGGTGTAAGAGCCCACGACGACTTGCGGCGCTAAAGGCTCGAGAAGAGGTGGCGGTCGCGAAGCGAACGCGTAACTAATAGATGGGACGAGCCCGTCCCCCCAGGGTAGGCGTATCGAGAAGTATCGGTAAAATGTGTGGTAGAACGTGAAA
>RXPK01003364.1:0-35893 GCA_004143645.1 Protaetia brevitarsis
AAAGGGGGTTACATCGGGAGATCGAGACGGTATTGCTATTACAGTTCTCGTGCTTATACATTGATCGCCAAAAGCTTTTTTTTTGCAAAAGCAACTATACGGCCTTTGCATTGTAGTAAGAGAAGTGTTTGTTATTACATTTTGGTGATACAACATAATGCATTTTGTGTTCAATAAGAACATTTTTTTCTCAAATAGCAGTACAGTCTTGACAAATTGCTAAGGAGTAAGAATTGTCTTGGGGTGATTTCCTAGCGCACAATACGCGCACTCTGTGGATGGGTAAGTTGTTTGGTTTATGAAAATGTGGAGGCTCGTAAATATGCAGCAAGATTGGTAAGGTAAAAGTGTATTGTAAATGTTTTGAAAAATTCACTTGTTCTGTTACCCATTATTCCTCTAACTGATCGTTTCTGTTGCAGAAATATCGTGTTTATTACAGCTGAGCCTTTCCAAACATAGATGCTATAGATCCTCCACCAGTAAAGGACTTGAAAACGTCCTTATCTCGTAGCCTGCCACTTTTTACCAACTGCCACCGAGTTTTGTATTGTACATGCTCGTTGAAAGAAACGAACACTGTTGCAAAAAGATGTCCAGAACACTACACGTCATTAGCACTGCCCAGTAGGAGTGTAAACGTTTTGAAGGAACCGTTTAATTAGATCCTCCCCAAGCCAGATCCTTCTGGTACCTCCCTATTAACGACCTTTGTCACTTACTCTACTTACCTCGATGCTATTTTTTGCAAGTTGCTCTTTATCACTTTAAGTGACTCTCCTTAACTTCCATAATAATGCAGCATATCTTAGAAAATTTAACGATTTACATAGTCGAAGGCTTTTGATAGATCCCGGCATAGAAATTTTACGCTATCTTCTTCATTCCACGCACACAAATCAGCGATTTAGAATGTGGTACATACGTTTGAATGGTAAATCGTATAAATCGTAGTTTTAACCAAAATGGGAATTGTCCAGAAAAAGGAACTTTGAAGTGTCAACTTTTTTATGTTCATATATAAAATTAAAACAATCGTATTCGGTAATCCACTTTCAGAAAGGACGAATACCTACCTAAAGTAGACGTGTTCATTTTTAAAATGGTCATTTCTGAAGGTTTTACTGTATAGTAATATGTTAATATTCGACCTATGAAATATATCTAGAGTAAATTACTCGAGATAATGTATGTATATGTACATTTAAATTACTAATAAAATATATTTAAGATATATGTGATACTAAATACATACATTGAACTAATAAACCGTAAGTGCTTATATAAACATGTGCTCTCCTTGTCTAATTTAAGTTCTGGTTTATGTGTGTACGTCGTCCAGCGTTTAAATAGCCTGGCGTTGCCGTATCGGAGCGCATACAATTGTGTGGGCAGCCGTGTTACCCATGTCCGGATTCCTTTGCTGTCACTCAGCTGCCCGCCACCGTTGCCGTCCCGTCTGAACCTCACCCCCCACCCCTCCTATAGTTCTCCCAATCGCCAGCGCTCGCGGGGACCTCATGCAACTAACTAACGCAATTAGTACGAAATGCGACTCGCACTGCCACCGCTTAGCCTTCCGCACAGTCGCATGCTAACTACTAAAACACACATACACAAACACAAATGTATACGCACCGCTTCCACAAAACACAACACCCGTTATGCATTCGTCGTGTATAATACCGTCGTGCGTCAAGAAAGGAACTGTCTCTTTGTTTAACGCGCTGGATCAGATAAGGATCGTGTTAGAGTCGCTTTTAATTATTATAATTACGTGTGGTATTAGAGCAATTAATAGAAATAGTTGTAAAGTAGGGCGAGCGCAGTTTAAAATAACATGATGTTCTACGATTAAGATTTTTATCGTGTATATATTCTATTTCGGTTCTATATTGCCAAGTTTTCTACTTTTGGAATGTTTTTCAACCCTTTATATTTATCGCTTTATATGGAAATATGTATGTAAGAATTTCTTTTATATTGGGTTAGTTAAAAAATCTTGAAAATCGTTATCACTTGATCGGAAATTGTTCAGGACGAATATAATTCATTCATAAACAGGATGCTCAAGGATATACTTTGATTTACTTTTTATTCTTAGTTTTTCATTTTAAAAATTTTATTAAAACAAAAAATGTAAGGAAACTCAGATGAAATTTATTTTAAATGACACATAATTCACAACTCCAGGATTATAATCTCTGCAACTGTATGCTTTCAAACAAAAGATTTGCATGTATGTATATGTGAATGTCTTATCAGGCCTAACTGGCATTTCAAATAATCGTCGTGAACCACCAAAAAAATCGTATGCTTTATTATCATGGGTTGAAATTGATCATAAGGGGCGAAATTAATCACTAATTCGGTTTTATACAAATATGAAAATAGCACCAATCTGTAGCACTGAGTTCGTGTTTTCAAAAACTAGTGACTACTCTTTGAGGTATTTCACCCCTCGTGTTCAATTTCACTCCATTTGACGGTGCCTAAATAAATAATTCAGATATCGATGATTGAAAATCTTAAACGAAATTCTAAGGAAGAATCATAATGACGATTTTCAATTACACAACAAATAACGATATATCCTTGAAGCCGCACATTTGTAAAATTCCTCTGGTATCCTTGCAACTTTTTTGGTAGCATTTTAGGTGTCTAATACACCCAGCAGCATATGAAATCGAAAGGAAAGATTTACTTGGGACGCTTTTGCATCTTACATTTTCTTAAAGATTAGGATTGGATGAGCACTTTAAATGAGGTGGGCACCCAAAGGAAACTAACTTTCGCCTGGATCCAGCTACGCTCGGGCGTGAGTGGAAATGAGGCGGCGGGTGAGCTGGTCATGCAAAGTTCGTCAAGGTCAGTCGTTGAAGCTGGCCCTCATTTCGGCACTACCAAATCGCAAATTAAAAAATCCATCAATGAATGGATATATAATCAGTCCAGAAAGTGGAGGCAAAAATCACCGGGATAGAGACAGGTAAAAAAGTTCCCTGGCAGATGAGGCAACCTGCAGATTCTGCCATGAGGAAGAAGAAACACCAGTTTATGTGCTGTGCCCATGTGAATGCTTGGCGAGGACAAGGTTTCTAGTAATGGGCGTGGAGAAGCTCACAGCTTCACAAAGCAGCCTCTCTCAAAGATGATAAGCCCAATTCAAAGTGCAAAATTAGAAAGCCTCGTCTAGGAAAAAAGGGGTCACAATACATTTGAAAAGGTCGCGGTAAAACAGGTCACCCCAATGCTAATCTAATCTAATATAATCCAATCTAGGATTGGATAGCCAGCTGTAAATAGATGCAAAAATAGGGAACGCAATGGATCTTTTAAACCACTGTGTATTATGACTCTTTCGGGTTAAATAAGATTAGAATCTAAACCACATTTTTACTGTAAAGTTTTGGAGTTCATTATGATCTTGGTTATTCTACAAAATGGTTTCTAATTTTGTATCCAAAATCAGCCCATTATGCATGTAGTAATCTACTCTTAGATTCTCTGAACCAGTAATGAAAATATTGTCATTGTTAAGTCATCAAAGAGGATCAAGACATGGGATGGGGTTTCTTCTCCGTCTTGCCAGAATCTGGCATCTTCGGTTAGATCGATGTGCACGGATTCTTTAGCCTGCAATGACCAGCCAGTAGACCTACTAGAGTGAACTCAAAATGAGAAGTACATATGTCGACGTAGAATGGAGGAACTAAAGTCATCAGTAGTGAAGGTAAATTTTTTGTACGATATGAATTACAGTAAATACTTCTGTCAAAGTGACAGAAGCCTGCACCTTTGGTTTTATATTTCGTGGTTTCGTGAAAATAGAATGCAATAATTATTTTCCAAATGATTCTCGACATCTAAGCACTCATACCAAAGAAGAAGAGAAGATATAAATGAAAAAGGAATATTGTACAGAGGAATCAAAGTATAGATTGAATATGTGTCAATTTAAATTGACATTTTATTGACTAAAGTTAAATAACAGAAAGCAGCAAAAATTCCGGCAAATTCAAAGACAGGTGCTACTTTGAATTTTAACAGATCTTAACCCAAAACGTATACACCCCTAAAGCTAGAGTAATAGACTCTTCCGATGATTACAGCGCTCAAAATGGATAAGATGACACATGCACCATCAGCTAGCAAAAAATCTTGGGACACGGTGTTAACTGAACTACTTTCAAAATTCGAAAATTTACATATTGACATATTCTGCTGTCATATGTCAGACATTGACCATTTAGTTTTTAGTCGCTGTCACTTTTGATATTACATATATTTCCATTTTATTAATGAAATTTACATTAGGGAAATTTTGTATGTTCCAAGATTTATTGCTAACTGAGGGTACTTCTCCTTTTGGGTTAACTCTACCATGTTATCAAGACTTTCTTTCTTTGTTGAATCTCTATATGAATTTAGCTCCTTCTAAGATTATTTTCGCTTATTAATGTCTTAATCATTCTTTTGATTTGTTAAGTAGCTATTCTGTAATGGACATTGTTGCTTTTATTGTGGTGTTATGACTCTTGTCTGGGCATCTCATTTTTACCTAAAATTGATACCCAGCTTAAAGTTGCTTTTCTTTGGGTCATATATGTAGGTCGTCATACAGTGCTTATGTACCTTGGAGTCATTTTTTTTTTAAATTAATTGCTTTAAATGCTTTTGTCAGGGAAGATAGCCGCAGTCCATTCTATTCTTCTTTTGAAAAATATATATCGCCTCCTTTTTATGCTTGGATTACTTAAGCTGAAGGAAGCTACTTTCTTCATAAAAAAAAATTAATGATGCCTCCTAAGCATTAAACAGCTAAGAGGTTGCAATGTTTCCGGGGATTCCATAAGAGAAGAATTAAATTAATAGTGGAATTGTTCGTCTTCCTTATATTTTGCGTAAATATAAGGAGAATCAACTGCAAAAATGTGACACTCGAATGAAAAGTCAACCGATGTCTTAATTTACTACCTCTTACGAGTCACGTAATAGTAGACTGACAACTAATGTAAGAATAATCCTCGCGATGGCAAGCAAGTCTCCTTCCATCGTCAAAGAGGTCTCTAACCTTCTAGCCCACACATCACGAATTTTGTCGCGTCCGAATATACATACATATGTATTACGCTTGCATATGTGTAGCTTTTGTACATACATACGTATGTACTACGCGTAGTTGGGAAATGCGTGCTTTATTTTGCATGTTTTGACAGCAATTATTGTCGATAAATTTACGACAGTGTTGTATTATTTTATGTATGTTCGTAGTAATATTTTTGTAAATATTTTTGTAAAATTTTGTAGTTGCTTGTTTTGCAGGTATTCAATGTAGTACATGCTTTTTTATGTATTTAATTCCAATCATTTGCAATCACAAAATAGAAACGTTTGCTGAGTTTTTCAGTTAAATTATTTGAAATTTGTTTCCGTCTTACGGCAGGAGTTCTACAATAGATTCGTTTGTATTTAGTATCCCAGTAAATGAAACAAAGTGCTAACAAGGAATAAATGAAAAATATCATTCAATATCCAATAAAAGCAATGAAGACGAAAAACCATCACCAATCCATTTAAGATTGACCTCCGAATATATTCTTCGACCGCGAATAACCAGGCAAGAACAGAGGGGCGTTACACATCTTAAAAGTTGACCTGTTTCGATTCCTCTAACAAAAACTAAATTACCGAGGTGCCGCTGTTTCTCTTTGGTGGAGATTGAAGAAGGAGCTTTGCCATAAAATCTTTCAATATTGAAGAATAGCAATTTGGAACCGGAATATTACAAAAGCAAATTTAAGCATTAATGAGTTCTATCTTCTTTACGTATTGCGAATTGCGTGGACTTTTAATTGAGCTTTTCTAATTAATTAATTATTAGTAGATATTATCAAAAAGATTTCGTGAGTGAAATCCACGTACATTTTGATAAGTGATGCTTTTCATTTTTGTTACCTCACTATTTATCTTTTTTTGTTCTTTCTAAAGTCAATAACCAATTGAAGTATGTGGCTTTTACTCTGTTCCACGCAGATCTGCATCTATTGTTCTACGTCTACCATTCTACCTAGATGCCCTTGTAATTTACATTTTCCTGATAGGATTTTTTGTGGGATTCTTTGCAGATCTCTGCTGATCATAGGTTCTCAGAAGCGTTTTAGTTTGCCTCGTTCCTTGAAGATATTCCGATATTTGCATGAAACTAGAAAAGGAAGAAAAATTCTTCACTTTTTGGTTTCTTCAATATTATACTGACCTTATCCACCCAAAAGGGTTCAAGTCCAAAAAATTAGCTGCAAGATTATTTGCTACTTCGTCTCATGTGATCCCGGAATCCATAGAAGGACAACCCTGTTTTTTTTTTTTTTGGCTAGCTTCTTCATTGGTCTATGCGCTCCCAAACCATCTTAGAGCTGATTATATGTGAGCTTAAACCCATTACGACTGCTTGACTATCAGATACTATGATAATGACTTGATAATTTGATAGTTTCTATAAATGTAAACGTGTTGGATACATCAGCGGGGCTTACTTAGTTATCAATGATAGGGTTCTTGGTTAGAATTCGAAGATTAATATTCAGCGTGAGGTTTTCACGATTATCCGCACTCCTTGGCAAATGCTGAAGACGAACATTTTCAGCCGCTGCCCAAGGATAATTATAGCTCATGGCCCGCAGATATCCCGTATAATTAGGGAAAGCTGTTCGAGGATGCGAAACATTAATGATTACTATTATTATTATTCCACTTACCAGTTCCTACCAACTGAAGTAGGGAGAATTGTAAAATATAAAGGTCTAGAAGAGATGAATAAGTAACAGATGGTTCAAAAGAAGTAATGTTTATTATTTACTTCCATTGTTAAGTCCCACCAATATTAGGAAGCTCATTTACAGAAATTGTAAACAATTTTCTTGGCGCCTAGCACAGATGCACATTATATTATATATTATTATATGCACAACATATCATTTCTTGTCAATACCTGTTCTCTTCACACCTTATATTCTTCCAGAAGCACATGTGCCGACTCAACAAATAACCCCGCCAATAGCTTGCCCAAGTTGGGATAACAAAAGGGACAGGAATATCAACATTAAAAAAAAAATTCATCTGGTTTGAATTAAAAGAATTTGTTAAAAGGTCTTTATCTATGTTATATGTATTCCAATCCAGTGGATGGCAGAAACCCGCCTGCAAAAGAAGTGAAAAAAACAAACCTAGTGAGTTCCAGACGCAAGCTAGATCACTAAGGATAATAATAATATTATTGAGATCTTGAAAAGACCTCACAGAAACTCAAAAATACCACCGTAGAAGCAACGTCAGGATTGCAGAGAATGATAATGAATGAACGTCGCATGAAAGAAACATTAAAAGGTAATGGATCTGATTCAAGAACGACTCGTGATTGTGACGTATGATTTCTCAAGTGCAATTCATGAAGGAAATGTTCGCTGGAAGAGTATTGTAAATAACAGCTAAGGCAAAGCAACTTAGTTTGAGCAAAACATTTAGGTACTATTGACTCCAAGAGGCCAAAGATATTGATTACGGTACTAAGGCAGCAGGAGTACAGTACTAGAAATCTTGTCTCCGTCTGGCCGCTGACACAGTCCGTAAACTGGCGTTTCTTTCTCCTCTTGACATAATTTGCAAATAGCATCATTTGCTAAGCCTATGTTATATATATGCCTAGTTAGTTTACGATAACCAGCCAGCAGACCGATTATCATTTTGAGAGCCTTCCAGTTTTACTCAGCAGAAGGTCTTTAGTAATTTCAGCCTTTATTCCTTTTTGCTGTCTCTACCCCGGTCAGTTTTGCCACCACTACGTGGACTCATTATATATCCATTCATCTTCTTCATTCCAGTTTTTAATCTGTGATTTGGTAATGCCAAAGGAAGCGCCAACTCCAACTAATGACCTTGATGAACCTTGCTTGGCCAGATCATCTACAGCCTGCTTTCCCTTCACGCTCAAGTGCTTGGAAACCCAGGCAAATGTTAGTGACATAGAATCGAATCGGTATCTATCTTATGATGCCACTGACTTAACAGGATTGAAGGACTGACTGATTTATAACAGACTTCAATTTAAACAGAAAAAAATACAAAAAAAAACCTTTTCGTCCCAAAAACCAAACATCTATAAATTGCCTACTTCTTTGCGTGAGCTTTATTAAGTAATTTGCTGATACTTGAGATATCCGTGTAATTTTAAAGTTGCATTATGGTATCAGAAAGGGACTTAAGAAAAAAATCGATACACTTCAGTACTATCCAACATTATATCCCCACCAAAATACGCTCAATACATTGAGGAATGCTCCCATCAAGAAGAATAAACATTTTCTTCTTGACAACCACTCGGCCGATGCAATTACTATTCTACCGTCAGTCACAGACTTATCACTCGACAATGGGTGCATTAAGTGAGTCCACCTTTTAAAATAGATCAGCTTGATTTGCAGCGTCTTAAATGACGATTAACAAAGCGACGCCATTCCAATTATGCTCGAATTCTTCACTAACCTTCTTGAACTCTCCAATTGCTTTTATTAAGCTCATTGTGGCGGCTTAATGGTGTAATTTGGTACGGCAAGGTGCCACTTTTAGAAAAATTATGTAACAATTGACGCTATTTATAAAGCGTCACGCCAGCGTAAAGAGATCGCGGCGCGCGCATCCGGTAGCGGGACGGTCCGAGAGGAATGCTGACGTGTCAATTATTATGATACCCGTAAATCGTGACAGAGAGCGCTGCTGCCGTAGTTCCGTTTCGGGCTGCCCATATTATGCGGTTTGCGATGATCGTTCGCGATAATAAATTAATTTTGTATCCTCTCGTATTTCATTAGTCGATTAGTTTTGATAAATTGTTACAAATTAAATTGGCGATTGTGAATCTCGTATCGCCTGCTTGCAAATACAAACTCAATGACTCGTACGTTATGCAAAATATATTATACATTTGCGTAATAAGTTTGGCTGGCTTAACCATTTCATCCGTAATTGCTAATTTAGATTACCACGCCTTATAACAGGAGTTTAAATAAAGCTGTTGGAGAGCGCAAAGGAAATAAAAATGCATACAATGTTTGATAAAACAAAAGCTCGTTTTTCAAACGACACAACAGAAACAAAATTAGTTGAAAAAGATGAGCAAGGTCATGAATGACATGTACCGATTTTAAAGTGAAATCGAGACTGTAGAGCGCGTCCCTGCTTTTGCAGAAATTTGACATTCCGAAGGCTGCTACACTATGGTCAGGATTCTGGAGTATTGGTGAGAGAAGGTGGCTACCCACGCGCACGAGAAAGAACCCAAGCGACGAAACAGGCTAAGCACCCCCAATGCTGGCCATATTGAACCAGAACTTTCATAGAATGGAACCTTTAAGTTGGGTAAAAGCCGGATAATCACACAAAAACTGCGCCAGCGTCTCATTCTCTACAAAACACGCACGGCAGCGTGCGAGAAACTTGGTGCTTGAATGAACTGGCCAGCCTGGGAATGGCTTGGCGCGCTTGATGGATGCCCACCTATTCGCGTGCAGAGGAGTTGGCCATTGATTTATTAGGGTGTTAAATGCAGTCGACGAAAGGGATAGAACAGGCTGCGGCCCAGTGCAAAGGAAATACGAATTCTGTCTTGCCAATCTATTGCCAACTGCATTCCCAAGTTACCTTTATATCCTATATAATCCATTTAAGCATCAAGGTATTGTTAATCGCGATCCCTTCCAACGCGTTGTGGCACTGAAGCACTAAGCCTGCAGTGGTCTTATAACTCTCAAGGGTGTTAAGGGCAACTTAACTGTCACTCTAAAGGACAATACGCCCTCTCTTAAAGTTTCTTGCTAAACTCGACACCATTCGAGATCACCATGACTTCGGCCTGAAAGACCGCGGCTAGAAAACCGAGTGCCAGCTCTAGGTCACAGTATATAACAGTTAGGACGAACTCGCAAAATCCTTTATTCTTCTGTGGTCCGTTTCAATGATCTTCAAGCTTAGCTGCCATATTGTAAAACTGTTGCCAGGAATTTTCAAACTCGTGGAGTAATTTGTATTTTAAAGGAAGTAAGAAAAACACGATTCAAGTAAAATAATGTTTGATTAAGTGACAAAGATATTTCCAAGTGTTTTACAATAATTGGGTTACGACTTCGGTGGAAGGGACTTTCAAAATTTCTGATACGATCACACATCAACTTATAGTTAGTGTTCAAGAATTAGGACTATATCGTTTTGTGTAATCCTTTTTATTCGATTAATAAATTCATTTCACAGTTTGTCAATAATGATGTCCGGAGGTGCACAAGTGGATAGAGTTTCAAACGTACACTAAATAATATCGAGTCGTCTATAAATTTATTGTAGTATAATGCAGTTCAGACTAAAATCACATTATTTCAAAAAGTGGACAAAAAATGAATTAAGTTAGTTATAATAATTAACGATACAGTTTAAAATGAGTATGCAATAAATAAATTGATTTAATGTGACCTAGTAACCTGTGCACAACGACAATAGTTTTTCTTATACCTGTACTTCCTTAATTCTTGTTCTGTTGTATATAACAGATTCATTCGAAAATCCAAAGAAACTGCGACATCGTTAAGAATATATCTTGCAAGAGCAAATGGCACAATAGCATGATGCCTATTGGCGTCTTTTTTGACAGTTATTTCGCTTAATTCTAACAATATAATATATAACAAAGTACGTAAATGTTATGGCCACTAACCATACCTTTTACACAATGCACCTTATCAAGGTTTATTAATTGTCTTTAAAACTGCAGGGATAATTTAAAACTAACAAAATTTGTAAAATAAATAAATAAAACAAGTAAGTCATGTATATTAAACGGATAAGTAAACTATTTTCTGTAGGTATCAATATAAGCAATAACAAACTGCCATATTGAAAGGCTGTTGTTTAAAGTGAAGGTAGGCTTAGAAATTCAGACCCCGATGACTCATCCATTGTCCTTACTCTTTATACTCCGTCTAGGTTGCGTTTGAGGGCTAGAGAGAAAGCTCTCTTTGGCCCTGCCAAAGATAACCACGAGAGACGCGCAGCCTCTCGCGGCACCAAGATGAGGCACCTTAGCGACGTCTTCATGAGTGATGCTCGCATGGCCGCAGCATCACACCTCCCGACCGAAAGAGCCCGCGATTGCAACCTCATAGTTTCTCTAACCGACGTCTCCACCACGAACAAATCCAAAGGAGGAATACGTAAAGGTGCTACTATGATCAGGAGTGCATGA
Source organism: Protaetia brevitarsis (assembly GCA_004143645.1). Classification (NCBI taxonomy): domain Eukaryota; kingdom Metazoa; phylum Arthropoda; class Insecta; order Coleoptera; family Scarabaeidae; genus Protaetia; species Protaetia brevitarsis. The sequence goes on from RXPK01003364.1 coordinate 11,288, forward strand.
CTCTCGAAATGGTGAAGAAGATGGCAGCATGGAGGCTATGACACCGTACCATAAACATTGGTCGAATGACTGCAGTACCTCTCTTTGGAACTGCTTAATATTTTCAGCAGACTACAAGTTGCCCGAATAAAAAGATTTTGATTTTCTTCGATAATCAATAGTTCATATGTCAATAAGAGCAAATCGAAATCCTGGGCAAATAGCAAAGAGTAAGAGTATTATACTTGAATCTTTAAACGGTTCTCGTGAAAAATCACACTTTATCGGCTGGGTTTCTTAAGTGTGAAAAGAAGCCCAGTCAACAGTCAACTGACATTTTTGAAATATGGCACATGCACCTTTTAGTACATTATGTCCTGGCCTATTCAAGTTTGAGAAAAATACCCAATAAAATGATAATTACTGGATCACAAACGATAGAAAAAAAAATCAGTAATTTCTTTTCTAAGCTCTCTTGCTCTTTTGAGCAAGAAATAAAAAAAAAATTGTTTTATTTTTGAAGTTTTTCAGCGGTATATCCTCTTAATGGCAATTTGAATGCATTTTGAAGCTCTAATATGAAGCCACCTTCCCATGTTCGAAGCACCGCATAGTCGTTTTGACATTCCTGTTCTTCCATTTTATTGTGGAATATTTCCATTCTCTTTTCCCGAAATTATTGAAAGCTTCTGGTAAGCTGTAAAATAAATACTATTGAAACCTATATTCTAACTCATATTTTATCTGCGTTTATTAGTCAGATTAGTAGCTATTAAATTAATACCAGTCAGCGATGAAAGGTTTATTACTTCTTGTTCTTCTTCCGTCTCTTGTTAAATGCGAGTCATAAAACGCCACGGAACCCAATCGCCGGTCCATAAATGTAATTTAATTTAAATAAAGCGCATTCCCCAACGAATAGTGGAAGAAATTGATATCCTCTAGTCATTTATGAATCTTTATCCGAGATATCGTAAACGTTCGAAACAGGTGTAGCATATAGCGGCCTGTAGGCGTATCGTAATGCGAACATCGCGGTCGTCGTAATATAGATACGAATACACATATGTGGAGAAATATGTATGAATAAATACGCGGACCAATGGCATTACTAATTTCCGAGCAGTAAAACGGACACGTTAGAATTAACGCATAATCCGATCTCTCGATAAATATGTAAAACCATAAAAATTAATAAAAACCTCGAATAAATACTTAACGGTTTTATAAAATAACTGTTCTTTCTTATGTAACGGATATAACGATACTATATTAAGATAATGGATTCGCTTGTAAAATAATTACCTGTCTCCTATGATTATGCTATTGCAAAATACGTAGGAATAACCTTTTTGTTTCAACGGGAAATCAGCTGAAATTTGCACGTGAATAGATAATGATTAAGCGGAATATTACGAACGCATTTTATTCGTTTCAGAGTAGTTTAGATGTAGGACAACTGGGTATTTTGCGAAATTATCACTGGCAACTAAATCGCAGTCGTTACCACAATTAGAACGATTTAATTAATACTTCTAAAAACGGAAATTATTATCTACTTCTTTCCGATTACTTATGAAATGCGTACGATGTATAGTGTGATTAAAATGACTTAGTTTTTTACTAACTTTGAAATGCTAGTACAGGTTCTTCTCGTAACTAATCAATATATTAACCGAGTATTTCACTGGATAGATGGAAACATTAGCTGTGTCTGCTTACACTAACAATTTTTCCCAAGGGCGGGTATAACCTGAAGAAGGCAACTCTGCTAGAAAGACCTAGTGTGCCACCATGTCAATGTCAGCCCTCTCCTAGAGCAACTAGGGCAACAGGTGATAAACGCTTTGTAGCTGGTGCACCAGGGAAAGTGTAAGCATTAAGCTGAACAAAATCACGATAGTATCGTTCACCAAAAAAAAAAATAAAGCAATTCACCAACTATCCAAAGTATAAAATTTGCATTTGCAGATAATCATGGATCATGGATCTAGGCGTCATGTTTGATAGGACACTAACCTCGAATTTGCATTTGGAAATGAATACTACAACTCTTTCGGCAACACCATAGGAAAAGAGGCAATTCATCAAACATTGGTAAGCATGTAGCTATTACGATGTGTACAAAAGATGATGAAGTTTTGGTATATGTATAAATTTAGATTTATCTAAAAGCCAATACCAGTTCTTGTAAATATTTCTGTTACATAAGCTTATTAGAGAAGCTAACATTGAGTGTGATCCACTCTTCTAGTATTGAAAACCACCGATACAATGTCTAATTTAAGTTATAGTTATATGCAGTTTCTAGTGAAGATGAACTGGTGAGTAATGCTAATTTATTAAGTTTTGCTACCACTTAAGTTGGTAGAATGCACCAACTTCAGATACTATTTGTCGAAATCCACCAATCTTTATGCTTATGTGGACCAATTTTAACAGAATTTTGGAAAGAAACGCCAGAGAAAATGAGAACGTTTTCAAAGAAATACAAGGCAAAATTTGCCCACAATTGTTAGAAATGGTGGGAAATAAATGTCAATAAAACACCAGTTCCTTCTTACCATGAAAGACGGTAAAGTATCATAAGTATTAATAAGTACATTATCAAGCTCGACACGTCCAGTGTGTCTGGTTAAGCCGACAGAGATAAAAGATCTTGAGGGTGTTAAAATTGGAGACGGAGAGACGTTAAAGTTTGGGTTTACTCCTTGCACGTTTAGATTCTCTTTATGGAAGCCGTTCTTCAACTTTCATATAATTTGTCTTTCAAATAGTGGGCTACACCCACAGAGGGCCGCACCATTCCATATTATTTTGCAACTCTGGTTTGTGATAACAAGATAAATCTACGAAAATTTTGCTTTTAAAAATAAAATACTACGTAAGCAAATATAGTTGGTGTTTATATAGGTGTAACAACTGTAAGTAGGTACATAACGTACTAATTGTTGACGCAAATATTCATAATTTAATTTTGTCTATTGGGCCCAAGAAGCGCGAATCAAGAACTATCGGCAATGCACATTGCCTCATGCTCGAAAGTGTTCAAAGGAAAAATGAAGAGGTTTTGCACATTTCACACTTCAGACCCCTAATTCCTTTCTATCAAGCTTAAGGAATTCTTCAAGGAAAAAGATCTCTGCAATTACTGGCAGAATATTTGTCTAAAGCTTGGTTTAAAAATTCAATAAATGTGAAAACTTTAATATGGTTTTAAAAACCACTTTCGAACTTGGTTATACTTATACGTTTATCATTAATTTTGTTTAACAGTAATGTTTCTCAGAACCAAATAGAATATGATGCGTAAGGCGTTTCTGATCTCTCACAATAAACCCAATATTTAATAATTTTACTAATTTTTAAAACAGAATTCTTTTGCACTTTTAGGGTTTTTTTATTCCAAAAGTTGGAATTTCGATTTGTATATTGTGATAATAATAATGGTGTAAATACTGGTAGTAATAATACAAGTAGGTACTGATGTAACGAGTGAAGCATTTCCTTTTTTCTTCTATTCTAAATTTGCTTTTTTTGAAATTATTTAAGCTGAAAATAGTATAGTATAATGTAAGTTCATTATGGTAAAATAATGGTTTGCCAATATCCTACAGCTAATATGAATTCTTTAGATTTACTAGTTAATAATTGGAAAACTTCTAATGATAAATATCTCTACCATCATTCTAAAATATTATATAAAGAGTGGCAAAAAACAATTGGAAAAAAAACAACAGAATGCAAATGGCAAAAATTCAACAAAATTCCAAATATCTTTAAAATGGTTGAGTTTAGGTGTAAGAAACTCTTAGACGAACTGGTCACAAATAATGCTATAAATTCACTAGATCGATCGAAGATGTAATATTTCGTTTAAAACAAGAAAGTTGATATCAGCACTCTGTATATCGAAAATGCTATCAAGCGAAGATATTTTCCTTAAGTTGACCATAGATTTTTGCTAAAAGTTCTAAAAAAACTAATGCGACGGTTTGGTGGAACAACCTGTATGTATACCAAATCAGAGTAACTTACATAAATTAATAACGTACATTAATTGTAGATTATTGAGACAGCTTTCTCGTTCGACCCCATATTGGAATCTTCAGTGTGCAGTGAAGTTAAGGTATTTCAAAGTATGAAGAGATAGCCAGTCGTGCAGTTAAATGAAGATGAAAATATGTAGAAAGAAATGGTGGATAGTGAAATTACTGAAGTAATCGTGCAATGAAGATAAAACCAAAGTATGGATAGATAAGCCTGAATCATCAGAATCAAGAAAGAATACTTTCTTACGCGACATGCCCGTCGATATATTGAATCTGAAGGGATGGATAGATTATGCAGTTATACTTAATACTTATTATAATAAAAATATTTATCCAATTCTATCTGTTATATTATTTATTTACTGGTTAATGCAGATCTAAACGGGCCGTAAAATACTTCAAATCCAAAGTAAATATACTGTAAACCAACTTTTCTTATTATCCGACGCGCTAGCATCCAAATCGGTTAAGGAGCAATCTACTGTATAGCTAAATTAAGTAAACCTAAAAATACATGATAATGTGGTATTTATTTCCGAGAAATTCCTGTTTATATTTTCGTAGGTTTAAAAATTGCTGTCCACTCATAAAGTATTTTCGAAAATATAATAATAGTTTCAATAAACACTGTTTTTATCCTTCGAATTATTTCATATCTCTAGGGATACTCGACATATACGTATTCTAGTCACTCAGCAGGTATTTCCCGAATGGTATAGGTAATTATGACGCATTTCGCAATATTACAATCTACACACCAATCTGGGTAATCAAAACACGTTTCCAGTTATCGTAAAATATCAAAACGCTCGGGCGAGTTCTTCTATACCGATGGTTTTATATGCATGTATGTAGTTATACGTGTGTTTCTGAAAACACATTAGCATATTTCACAATAACCGCATCGACGACTACCATTCGTTTAATTACTTCCCGATACATTTAAATTTCTTAGGAAGGAACGCGTGTTTGTCTTGACGCGCTATAGACTGTACGCTATTGGCAATACCAGATGGATTCCCAGAAAATAGACTCAGATTCGAGCATTGCTACCGGCAGGTAACAATAACACAATGTTCGAACATACCGAATCATTAAAGCAGCGTTTTGTCAATGTGTATGCGTATAATTCTTTTTTTTTTACTACAGCCGCAGACCAAATTTGAACGACGGAAGAGGTCAACTACATAATTCATCGTTCCGAGAAGTAAATGTACAAGTTACTCATTGTTACAAATTTAAAGAATGGTCTTCTGTTTAACATTATTACTTACTAGTAAATGTTTACCTTTTATAATAAGCAGGCTAAAAATTCGATGAAAATGATACAAGCAAATTAAATTTGAATGCAGCTGAGGTTTCATTCTTTCAATGCAGATATTATAACATTGGTGTATGTCAAAGGCACGTTATGTAACCGAGACATAAGTATTAAAATAAAAAAAAAACTATTTTAGTATAGAAATTACTAGAATTCCCAGATAATTTGCCACTGCATTTGCTCCATATATTTTTGCAAAACTGGAATTTTTAAGATCTCAAATTCGCTTGAAAATTATTCGAAAAAGCAATAATAGGATAATCCAAATATAACTATATTAAAAAACCAATTTGAGAAAGTACAACAATTGGAAACACTAAATGGTAAAAGGTGAATGCATAAGTTTGGCATGAATTGCCTTTTTTTTAAGAATTTTCAATGTACATAACAATGGTGTGTTTAGTAAATACATACAAACGTACTTATTAATTCAAAAATGTTTAATTTAACCTAAAACGTAAATAGCATCCTAAAAAAACTGGAGTGGTTTTGTCTCATTTAATCCTCAGGGTATTTTGAATGAAACCCCTTAGGGGTTCAGTGGTACAGTTAAAAATTAAATCAATAAGACACAATAGGTAAGTATTATTTTATTCAATAATTATAATACTCTACTAAATTTGGTTTCGTAGGATGAGAAATCAATATCAAATTTCAAAGTTGCTTATGTCCTGCGTGTTTCAGGATTCCTATATGGTGATCTTAGTTTCATAAATGTGCTTAATTGTTCTCTTGACATCTGCGTTGTCATTAAAAATGTTTTGGGGATTCCAAACAATCTTAAAATTTAAATTTCAAACTCACAACTTGATAGAGTGCACTAAATGCATTCTGTGTAAGACAGCTAATTGTCGAATTATTATTACAATGAAAGTCTGCCAAAACAAAATCACTTTCGTTTTAGGTTAAAGTTTGGTCGTCATCATCGTCATTACTTTTGTTGTTACAATTCATAGAGCTTTGGTCTGATTTCTTAAATGCAAAATCTTCAACATCAGAGTCGCCACTTTCTTCCAGGTTTAGAGGCAACTCTATAGATCAAGTAGATAGCTTCAGAAAAATCAAAATTTATAAAATATCACGTAAAGAATGTGGTCCAGTACATATTGGCCAAACGAACAGATCAAGCAAAATTCTTCTCTAAAGGAGACTATGGTTCATCTTAATTTTAAAGGCTTAATGCTTGACGAGAGTCATAAAGTAGACAATTTTAAATTAATTAAGACTGTCAATAGTCAAATACAATTAAATCGTTAGGATTTTTTTTAAGGGGTGGTAACGCCTAAGCTATATTTTTTAGCTTATCAGGCCCCCGCAGAGCCAAATCTCCCTCCTAATCAACATTACGACTCCGGAAAAAACCGATTATCGTAATTGACCAGAGCGAGATTTGAACCCCGGACTCCGCACTGATAGCCAAGCGTGCAAGCCACTCGACTACCAGTCAGGCTAATTTTTAGTTAGTTAATTTAATGTGGAAATTTGAAAAAAACAATCTTTTGATTGAATCCAGATTTACGTCCTTTAAATTCTAGCCTTTATAGTTCATTAAGTCAAGAAAAAGGAGATAGAATATTAGAAGGAAATTTGAATTAATGATTAGTTAAGCATGACGACAGTCAATTATGACCGTGATCACTATAGCATGTTGCTTTTAGGTATATAATATGGATGGCTTTAGTATAGCTGCTTGGTTTAGCATCGCTGCTGGTGACAATAGCTGTGCTATTGAAATTAGTCATTTTTTATTACAGATAGGTGCTAGAAACGCCTTGTTTTGCTAGAATTTGGAAACAATGCCCATATATCAGGTGTTTTTTCTTTCAATTTTTGCTTTTTTTTGTTTTTATTAGCTTTAGTTTTTTTTTGATATATCTAATATATTTGTACTGTAGAGCAACATCCTTTAATTCAAGTTTCAGTTGAATGATATTATGGAAGCGAATAATTTATGAAAAATTGCTTGTGGTTTTGTAGTTTGATATCTTATTCCTGCATATTTTTTACCAGGGTAACTCATTGTTATCTGTAATTGCAAATAACCATGGTAAATCATGGTTTTGGATTTTGAAGAACAAGAATTGTGTCCTTCTGTACATTCGAGATGATCTGTTAACATCAAAGTTAACTCTTCCCTTCTACATGCCCACAGTAGCCCACAATTAACGCAACTAATATTGAAAATTATCGTAAACTATATACGATTATCTGCTAGATAAACATAGTTTTGCCAAAAAAGAAATTAATCGTCAGGTGCGTTATTAGTAAATGTATTAATATGATCTATTTCTAAAATTTTTGACTTTTTAGATTGATAGCCTTAGGAAGCTCGCTCGTGCAATGCTATTAGTTTAGCAATTTGGATACGTCCACATTTCTTCGAACAGTTAACATGTTGTGTGTAGAAGATTTTTTGGTCTGTCGCTATAACTACATTTTCTGTTATGTGATGTATATTATGTTGTAAACCCCCTTTTTCATACACGTGCTCCGATTTCTGAGGAATGCATTTATCAATTGCTCCTTGCGCTATTTCGCGTATTTCTGGGTTAATACATTGATCAGTTTCCATTAGTTTACATAATATTTGACGAAACATGTATTAAAGTTATGACGTATAATTATGCATATATAACAAATTCATATAAAATTTCTCTGAATTTTAATTTAAAACAAAAAAAGAAATAGTCAAAAATGATAATTACACAGAAATAGAATAATAATAGTATAGAAAACTCATTTCATAAAAGCGTTTTGCCGCACTCAACCATTGGAAATGTAATAATGGCCGTCAATATGTTTTTCCCTTTATTCTCGTTTTCTTTTTAAATATCTCTATAAACTTTTAATCTGTATGTTTTTATATTGTCCACACACATATTCAAAAGGTATATTTAAAATTCCTGTGGTCCTACAAACAACTTTATCATTCGCAGCGCCGATGTCGGGGATTTTTGAGAGCATCACCCAAAAGCTACCAATCATTTCCCTCCGCGCTTCTTTTACGATGTCTTTTTCTCCTCCGGCTTCTCGGGTTTTTATTTACCCGCCGCCGCTCTGTGTCCGTCCGACTACAGTCGTTGCGACGTGGCAACGTCTAAATGTGTAGGAATGCGGTCCAAGGAAGGAAGGAAGAAGAGCGGTGAAGGGGAGGGGATGCTGGATCAGTCGCTGACCTTGCAAGGAGAAGAACGCCGCTCCAAACCGCTCCCATCAACTAACCGCTCAACCGGATATGCTGTACATAACACGACCAAAGAAAAGAGATGCGGGCGAGAGAAGGAGAGAGAGATAGAGGAATCCGGAGAGAGGCAGATAGAGGGGCTTATATGCGACATCGAGAAGAAGACAGAAAAAAAAAACGATCATCGCCAACGTGAACGGTTCCAGTCACACTTATGAGTGTTTGTGTGTGAAAGAAAAAAAAAAGAACTGATAGACGGTGACCGGAACGAAACTTGTCTATAGCTGTATCGCTTTAAAAATACATAGGTGATTTAACCGGTCTTTATTCATTGTCAAAATCAGCATTACCGTCTTAAAACTGAAAGCTCCTTTCTGCTTACTTTGAATACATTTCGAAATATAAAAGACTGTTTTCGGTAAATTTAGTTACTGAAACAAAATTTGTGAAGGTGTTTGCCGTTTACTAATGTTCACAAAGATTGCTAAATACATTTTGAATCATAATCATGACAGGCATGTAGTCGGTGGTTTTTAACATTCAACACTGTTAGAAGGTGTGGACACATTGTTCACTTCGCATTGTTAAAAACAGCACCGCCTAATAATGCTCAGAATCGAGTAAAAGTCTCGATCCGACTGGAACTTTTCTACTCGGAATATTTTAGCGTTCGAACACTGTTTGCGAATCAATGAATGTTGCCTGATAATAATTGATAACATGTGTAGTAGTAATGATAACCAAATAACAACTGGTAGAAAAGAAAATCACTAGTACAGGATTATTGGCTAACTAATTTCGGCTAAAACCCATCATCAGAGCCATGTCCGAATCAAATGTAAAAGACAAAGCAAATTAAGTAATGATAAATTATACAGATATAATTTATCATATTAAAAATTAATTAATCAAAATTTCAAATTTTAAATTCAAATTATAAAAGGAATAAACAAATACAGATTCTGAAAGCGTTTTTTTCGCGTGGAGTTTTTGAAATTTCTAATAAAAATCATTATTTAGATAGCTTGCATTTATTACAGAGATTTTCAAAATCGATCGCAAAATTTTTGGAGCTTTCTAACAGTAAATTGTTCGCCGATTATTGTTTTAGATGTTCATCCGCCTTAGGGTTGCCCGATCGTGGCTAATAATAAAATGCCATGTCGTGTGGAACAGTTCTGCAGTAGCAGAAGACTATATTGATTACTCTTTAAGAAAAAACGTTGAAGTTGTAGAACTACTTTCAGTGCGCCCAGAACCTTCCAATTTCAGTCCTTCAACAGTCTTTGCTAATGAAGAACAAGTACTTTTCTCTCAAAGACATTCCAAACCTTCCACTTCAATAACCATTGTCAAAGAAAAAAGAATTCATATAGACAATAATAACTAGTATTATAATATTTGTTATAATAATTGTTCTGTTTCTAAACATGAGTGAATAAATTCTTGTTATCTCTTTATACCTCAAACGTAAATATGTGTTCATTTTCACCGTAATAATTGTAATTTTAGTGGATTCAACCGATTCCACCATTATAGCGCATTCGTCCAAATCGTCAACCACTTGTAAATCACCATTACCAACGTGGGGGCTGGTAATTTTAAAATATAGGTAGGTTCAACATTACGAAAAAGTAACCTGAAATAAACGTAGTTCTTTTATTTAGATTTATTAGATAATGTAATGTATCTTTATCTATACACAGCTTTACGAACGTGTCATTTAATTGTATTAATAAAACAAGAATTCTTGGCATCATAATTCAGATTGATACAAAATATTTTTACGGTGCCCCATTCGAACCCACAAAGTGTCAAGATTCTTTTTAAGCGTCAATAGTAAAAACATATGTTATTTATCGGTTTAACTGCAATCATCAACTTGCAATTCTGTGGTGAATAAAGTCAACAGCAAAATAACCATAGAATGACACTTTATAACGTATTCGTGAAATGTGTCACGAACGAGGTTGGTACAATATTTTTGTACGAATAACAGATACTTTTAACCTCAAAATGTTTTAATAATATGTTTTGTCTTATATGCGATTAATTCAACCTACTAGTACTGTTAAAGATAGCTGTCAAATATGTTTATTACGTTCGACAGTTTATTTGCTATACCACTAAAATGTCACCGCAAATATCAATGCATTTATGTACATTTTGTTCTTTTAGTAGATATGTACCAATTTCACTTTACGCACTAGTGGATAAGATGCTACTTTATGCACGCTTTGAATACATGAAGTTGTCTATTATGCAATATAAGTACTTACTTAAAATTATATAATTGGGTGTATTAGCAAAGTTTGACAGAAAATACCTGATATGGCGTTCCCTATTATAGCTAAAATATCTAATTAGTATATAGTATTCCACTGCTGCGCACTATGGTTTCATTCTCGTAAGTTTTGACTTTTGTAAGTGTAATCGTCTAAAATCTCGAGGAAAACTGAGTAAGAATATAGATAAGGAGAAAAAAGAAATCAGTCACAATTTCGATTGCCCTCTAATTTTCTCCATTAAACAAGAAGAAATAGATTAAATTGACTTATTTGTGCGATAACAGAAATAGTTTCTAGTCATGATAGTTTGTTTGCAGCAAAAAGTAGGATACCTGGCACCATGGTTTACAATGATTTGGATCTTCATACAACCCAGGATATTATAAATGCATTTGAGGTAAAGATACTTTCTTGTGTGGTGCAGACCTTGTCCCTAACTTCATTGTACGTGATTGTGCAGCAGTATTTGCAAAGCCCTTATCGTATATCTTCATACTGATCTTAAAAACTGCTGAATTTCCTAACGTATGAAAAACCGCAAAAGTATGTATTGTGTTTTGAAAGATAGAATCCCGGAATGTGTATGTGACTACAGGTACATTACAATTCTGTGTAGCTTTGCAAAGATATTAGAATCGAAATTAACTGATCACATTTACTCTGCAGTCTGACCATTAATTTCACCTAACCAGCGAACTTAGCATACGTTACACGGTATGTCTCTGAAAGCCTTGACAAACAGGGTCAAGTCGATGTCATATATACGAACTTTCAAAAAGCTTTTGACCGAGTTATTCATTACGTCTTATTGTGGAAGTTACAGCACATTGGTTTTTCGCAAGAACTTATTTTGCTACTTTGTTCTTAGTTAATGGAGAGAAAACACTACGTCGAATACCTTGAAGTCTGTTGGGCAATGTATCAATCATCTTCAGAATTACTCCAGTCTTTTTCTCTTGTTCTGAATGATACCTATCACTGACATCATTAAAAATCATCATTTAATTCTTGCGGACGATCTAAAAATCTACAGCGATGTCAGAGCGAGAGAGACTGCAGCGATTTATAAAGAGATCTATCAAATATAAACCAACATTAAACATTTATTCAATTATTTTACACATTATAAACCATTAACCAACGTTTGTGAAGTCAACAATTTTATCGCTATTGAAAGATAAAAAAAATCGTCTAGAACGAAATGCATAACTATGAAGAAAATATTGTAATTATTGGAGGTATGTACAATGATAAAGTTTTACTATACAGAACACATTTATAAACTGCATTACCAAAAGTTAATGAGGTATAAATCCGGAGTTATGTTTCTTTTATTCATGTCTGGCATCCTAGGAAACTCAACCTGCCTTGACAAGGGGATTCAGCTTATTGTCGTCGTAGTCCTCAGAAGGCGGAGTTGCGATGAGACTTTGTGAAAGAGCGGTGCGCCGTGAAAAAGGAAGAATTAGCGCAACACACTTTTACCTGCCGAAGGTATTCTTCTCTGTATCATCGGTGAGTTTCGCGATCGCTTCTTCACAGTAACTATGATCTTTATGCAATACCTCTGTCGCATACACATCGGTGCAATGCTATATTTTACGACTCACAATTAAAATAAATCGTATGCTTCCCTCACATGTTCTCCCTTTTTACATCTCGGTAGGCGGAACGTTGCGAAAGCAGCTACCGAATGCGTAAGAGAATCTGCTGCCTGAGATTAATAGTGATTGGAATGTATGCGACTGCAGATGAAACTGCAAATTATCTACGCAATTATAGATGGTCGTTCGCTCTGGCGCATAAATAAAGAGCCTAGTAGTTACCATTCGCTTTTGAAGGAGCGAATGTTTTGCGAAATGTATGAAGATCTTGCGCTAAGAAGTGAAGTCTGTGAGAATCTGCTTGACCGTAAAAATAATCGTCAAAGCTGAACAAAATCACATAATTAAAAGGATTTATATCTATTACATTTGGCAACATTACTGGTTTTTTTGATTGGGGAACAGATGTCTCTCTGATTATGGTGTGAAAGTCATGTAGAAGAAACGGTGGTAGATAGGTTCTAATTCTTCTACATAAAGAAAAAGAAATTGTTAAGTCAATCAAATATGCATTGACCCAAGCAAGTGGCTTGTTTGCCCATATATGCAAACAAATATTTATTTCTATCAAATAACTTACCTTGCCAGTACCAGATATTCGATTCAAATGCCTATAACATTTGTTTTGAAAAAGGTAAAATTGATTAGATTAAACATTGCATTAAAGGTACTTACACATTTAAATTAATTAACTAGCTATTTTTTTCGATTTAAAGATTCGTTTGTACTAAATATTCTAAGTGTACACTACATAATAGCGTGGATTATATAGATAGTACTGTTATTGTCAGCAATTTTATATGACATTAGATGCATATCCACTTTCTACAATAAATGTTTGTAACGCCTTGGCCACCCCTTGCTTTATTCATCGTCGAACTTTACCGATGAAACCGATCAATAAGGCGACATTATTTTGCCGTCTAAAATTATCGATGCATGTATATTAGTACGTTCTTGCTGATTCTTGTATATCTTATGTGATTTCAATTATAAACATAATGGATGCAAACCTGGAGTAAAATGTTAATGGATTACAATATGCCACAACTAGTAAACATATTTGGTGTAAGTACCTAATAGATATATATAATATAATATACTTGGTAGTGGATGCTTATGTTTTGATAGAAAATCCACCTAAAACTTGCCTACTTGTGATTGTTTTATTTTTTTATATTAATGAGGTAATACACGTTAGAATTTTGCAAATTGTGTTATTAGTATAACATTAGGGGTTTACAAAAAATACCAAAGATCCAAATCGTGATCTTACCACAGTGAAATCAGAGTAGTGCCATCTTTATGACTATTTCTATACTCGGTCAATATACTCAATGTATGTATTTGCTACTACACGTGCAGAAAACTTTGCGATACTGTTTAGAGAGGAAAAGTTTAAGAAAGAGTAACTTTAATATTAGAAACTGCATTGAATTAATTGTAATGTTGGTTAGCTTAATTGTCATTTCTGAATAACCCTGAGTTTGTTAATTGAGCAATGCTTATCATTTAAGTCAACTTATCCAGTTTACTAAGCCCCAAGAGTAGAGGTAACAGAAATAAGATCTAATTTCTGAATGATTATTTGGAAGCCATGAAACCTACGCACTACAAATATTTGTTAGTAAATTAGCTAAGGCCCGAATCCATGCGATCAAAGCCGATGATTTAAATAATACAATGTTGACATGAAACTAATATTATTTTATCTGCAGTTGTACTGACTTTACATGAAATAAATAGTTTTCTGTACAAGCAAATTATATTTGATGTCATATGTGATGATAGAACCACACTGAACAATAATTTGTCGATAACAATGTATCTAATGCAGTGCTCTTTATATATTCGGCTTTGTTGGCCCAAACAATTTTGATTTGCAAAGGAAAAAACAAAGCTGAGTTTATTATTTGATTGGTGCACATGCAAGTTTTTTCTTCGATTTCTTGTTAAGTTTACCATAAATGACAATACTTTGAAATTGTCATTTGAAATAATATTTCTGCGCTAAATAAAAATAATACTAATTCGGCGTTGAAAATTATTGCTTAATTAGAAACGATATAGTTTTATGACTCAAAGCTGTTTTTGACATGTTTGTTTTTGTTTTTTAATAAATATTTATTTGGTTTAATTAATTTTTGCTGATAAAATATGTTAATGTAGCCAACAAACTGAATATGTTTGGCTAAACAAGTTATTATTTGCTTTAAATAAATACCTGTGACAAAATATATTTTGTTGCTTTAACTAGCCTTTTTTTGTTTTCAGGAACTTTTCAATGTAGTTCATTATGTAACCTTTTATATGAATTGGTGAAGTGAAAGATTGTAAATAAAATCATGATTTCCAAAAAAATCTATATAACAATAATAAAAAATGCTACATTTCAACTTTTTTGAATAAGTTAAACGGATAAGGATATTCAAATTCGCTCCTCATCAGTCGAAATGTGTATCCAAAGCACCCAATATATGCACGGCCGTTTCAATAATTTTGGCAGACGGTATTTGATAATAATGATAATACAGGAAATCATCCATAATTATTTTTAAGACACCGATCCACGGCGAGTACCTAACATATCTATAAATTTTATTTAAATGTCACAACCTGAATAAGCTGAAATGGATTTCCAAGAAAATTTTACTACTTTGGAATTTTAGTTGAGTACATAATAAAATTTTACCTCATTTGTTTCCGTTTAAGGGCCTTAAGGATTTTACAGCACTAAGAAAGTAATGCAGGCATAAATTCAGGTATTACCTCTCATAAAAAAAAATGATTAACTCAACTCCTAACGAATATTTTCTCTTTCAAATTTCACCTGGACCTATTGTTATTCAGGGTTTTTTTTAATACTCCTCCTTAAGGAAATTTCGTGCTATTGAAACTGCAACTACTGTCCAGATTAATTACTTACTGATCGGTATCGCGTCAATCTCGGCGCTACTCTCCTTAAAAATTTAAATTTATGTAAATATCATCATTGCGTGTCGAAATTTGCCATTGTTCAGTGTATACAATGATATGGTGCAAAATGACACATTCGAATTTCGGATATACACAAGTGCGGGCGCTCATGTGTCACATCAGCATAAGAGCATTATTTTTTAAGGTGCGACACTAGCTTTCTTTCCGCTTCATTTGTACGCATAGGTTTTATCTGTTGTTATGATCTGTTGGACACTTCTCTTTATTTTCTTCAATGCATGAAAGTTATAATCTGTCAACGTTTACCAGAAGTGTTTACTTATATAATGGGTGTATGTTGGACTTAACAGAGTCGGCTCTAATCAGATTTTTTAATGTTCATATGCGTTCACAGAAGTCTTACTGGCATGTAGAATACCATTAGGTAAAATGGTATCTCTGCGCCGTCTACCGGATTTGAAAAAACTAACTGTGTGAAGCGGCAAATTTTAAAATGAATTTCAAATATTTTCTTTATGCTTCTCCGTCCAGAAACACTCATTTTGCAGTACTAGGCAGGCAAAAATGTCACTAAAGGTTGGCCACACTAGATTCCACATGACAGACGTGTAATAAATTGTCATTAAGCTACTGTTCGACCATGCTAAGATGAACTGGTGTCTTTTAATAATAAGTACATTAATATTATTAATAGATATTAAACTAAAACAAAATTACAGAAAAAGATTTATTCTCGGAAACGTCAAAATACTAAGGTATGTAACATGTGTGCCAACTTGTACTGTCAACTCCCTAGTGTCAAAATTTGTTTTCTATTTTCAATTCAAAATTAAGGTTTGTCGGCCCAAAAAACATTGTATATCACACAGCCAGAAGCTCTTTTGCGAGTATTCGTACCACAAACCGTAATATATTCGCAAAACTGTAGCTTCTGGCCTAGTGATATTCTATTGTTCTAATTCACTCATGAAATCGTAAATTTACAGTGTTATGAATGACTGAGAACAGTTTTAATATACGCAATTAAAAGACAGATATACGAAATAATTGTTATTTTAATGTACACAGAAAATTTTATACGGTTAAAATCGGTGCTAAAGAGTTTAAAAATAGTTAAGACAGCAATTACGAAAACCCTTTTTAGGAGATAAGTTTCTAGTTTAAATTTGTTATTGAGGAGGTTAAGTGGTTATTTGTTATGTACTTTTTCGTATTTAACATTATCAAATTCCTTATTGGGTGTTCATTATACTTTATTATAGTGGCTGCATGTAATAATGATGTTTTTTACTTGAACGGATAAATATTCAAATGCAAATATTGTACATTCTATTCTTAATTATTAAAATGTAGCCTTTTATAGATTTTAATAATTAAGAATGTAATCAAGAATACATTCAAATTTTCAGCTCTACTTAACAAAAAGAAAACAGCGTAACAATTGCATTTCAAGAAAAAAAAGATATCCTACAATGATAAAATATATTTTTTTTTAATATCTGATGACCATGAAAATCAAAAGAAATATAATATAGAACTCAACGGTTCCTCAAGCCGGGCCTGTTATTCTTATTGTATTCACACAATTTAAAAAGGGAGTTACAATTTGCCTGAAGCACCGCTTTGTACAAATTACTAAACCCTAATTTGTAATATGTGAGTGAGATCATTTGTATTTAATGTTAATGTTGCTCAAATTGATTTGAATAACATAACACACGCACATATGTAAGTGAATAATGGTGGTATTGTTCTCCTTCTAGGAGAACCTGATTTCAAACAATTATTTAGACAAGCATAGATACATTATATATGTTGGATGAACTTTCTTTAGATTTTCACTTCTTATTAACATTATATGCAAATTATCTTTTAATGGTGATCGTCAATCAATGCGAAAAGTTTTGCGTCTCTATGGTTAATTTATTTATTTTGACTTTCCAGAGCTACCTTGCATGAAAACATATAATTTATCATTTATATTATAGTTAATGTTGCTCTAAAATAATTTACTTACTTGTAGATAGCATAAATATTGAAAACCAGGTTTACCTTACAATACGCAGGAAAATAGTGTAATGGAATCTCGACAATAGTAAAACTATAACACCGTTTATATTAAATCAGTTAGTCAATCATTCTCTCTATTATAAATTATAAACCTTGTTAATTTGATTTAACCGTGTTATTACGTGGTTTGTCGTAACACAAATCGTTGATGCTTTTTCTCAGAAATGAACCTGGAATGCATTAGGAATTTAAAGTTGACACAAACTTTCAGATTCCGATTTTGCCCAGTGAGGAGCTGGCAAAGCCACTAGTCATCTGCAAAATAAAAAGATCTCACAATCAGATTGATAGCACTACAGAATCATAAAACTGTTATGGCTTTGCCTCTATACTTTCTTTTTCTTGATAGAAGTCGTCTAACATAGAGTCTCCTGAAATATAGCAACCGCTTAGCTTTTCGTATTTGATTCTCTCATTTGTTGTTTGCCTTAGACTGAAATCTAGTTTTACTTTAAATAAAGCTTCTCAGTTGGTCCTTGGTTCGGTGTGAGTGACGACCATTATAGAATGGATATACTTATTAGGTCATTAAACCTTTCTACATATCCTTGTTCGCGACCAAAGACAGCAACACTCCGAAGAAGCTTGCCCCTTATTAGTTCTTACTACTGACATCATAGTGGTATAAAGGCCTTCCGCAAAAGCCAAGGATACGCTTTTGTGGAAAATCATTGGATTCAACAGTGGCAGTTTCAGTCCGCTGTGATTTAAATAAGGCCTTTAACCTAGTAGACCACAAAATCTTACTTGAGAACAACCCATGCTCTTTTAAGATCTTATTACTTGACTGAGAGAATCCAAGCAACATAGTGGAACGATGAGATGTAACAAGTAGTGTAGCACTTAACACGGAAGTTCCTCAAAGATGGATTTTGGGACCTTTGCCGTTTTTAATTTATATAAACGATGCACCCAGCAGTGTGACTAGTGACCAAACGTACCTGTTTCCGAATGATACCCCTATGTTGTCTAGACACAGTAGCAGAGACCAGCTTTTAGCCGACAGTGATGACACATTAAGAGAGATTAGTAAGTGGTTCAGTCGTAATAAATATAGGTAATATTCGTGGTGTGCATTGGGTGTAAATTATAATATTAGATAGTTACCTTAGGAGTATAAAATAGATATTTAAAATATAAATATTAAATTACTAACTGGTTAGAATAATTTAGATTATATTATTCTTAAAAATCAGAATAGTTATACTACTGTGGTTTTATTTGCTTTCAGATCACTACGTTGCTCCATCCTTCCACTCTTGACAGAGACAGCTTCATGATGTACGAAGAACCGAAGAGCTATCTGGAGTCAGCACAGGCACAGTTATCGGAAACAAAAGCCAGCCATAAGAGTTTTATGTAAAGTGTCAAAAAGGTGTCATGCAAACCACTATTTTCATAATTAACGACACTTCTATGCGTTATAATAATACTAGTATCACAAGTACGATTATAACATCAGATATGCTCATAAATACCGTATAGCGGCCCACAGATTTGTATTTGCACCTACAACCACCTGCCAAAAGGCCTTTAAGGCGACCTTGAGGGCTTTTCTGCTCAGAAATCCACATATATTCCATGGAGGAATTCTTCAGACAGACATCAATTGCCAAGAATGTGGGTAAAGCTTATTGTTTTATTGTTTGTTAGTTTTGTATCCTTATAACCAACTTTTTTTGTCTTGCTACATAGTTTGTTTTATATTATATTTAATAATTAATTATTTATTTTCAAATTGACAATGGCTATTATCTACTCTACTAGCAGAAAGACAATCAGCAAATTTATCTATCTAGTTAAATTCTCGACTTTTCAAGCAATTATTATGGAATCTTTAGTTCAGGTTCCATACACCTGCTCTTAATTGACCAAAGCTTCCAGATGACATTTGTCTATTATCGTTATTAGTAATCCTGATGCTGCTTCACTGGAACTCTCATTGGGGTCCTTTGTGTTTACAGTGGTGTCTTCGTGAAGTGTTTTTTTTATTTTAAATATTTTTATCCTTACCTTTACTGGTCTGGTTTACCCTTCTCCATTTTTTCTTTTTTTCACTGGTTTGCAGTCTCGCTTCTGCTTTCCGCTGGATTGCAGTATCTGCAAATTTAGGTAGTATCTTTTAACAGATTGCTTTTTATCCAGATTTAGATGAAACTAGTTTTTTTTTTTCTTTTTAAGAGAGTCTCTCATCCTGGCACAAGCATTGGTGAAGTGTTGTCCAATCTTACCTTTAATGCATTTGATTAGATAGATAGAAAGATGGTCCTTTCCTTTTACACAAACAATGAGGATAAATATAGTGTTGATTTCATTATGGGTATTGATGGGTGGATTGATTATATCTGTAATAAGAAATTCTTTTTTTAATCCGAAGAAAAATTGTTGGAAAAACGTTTATTTTGACCAAGAGTACTACATATTACATTGAGCCTCGTAGATATTCTGCGAGAAACAAGAATGTTTCTATCAAAGAAATTGATTGAAAGATCCTACCCTAGCAGCAAAATTTTAATTTCCCGCATTTATTTTTACTAACTTTAACATTGAAACACAAAATTACCAATGATTTTATATTGGATTACTAGTTACTTTAATATATTTCTGTGGAAGTTACTAAGAATAATTGTGGGAAATTTAAATTTTGTTACTAGCGTACTTTCCAATCTTCAGAGAATCCACGAGTTTTCTAATAATTAATCAATCGTGTAATGCGGGAGTGAATTAATATTATACAGGTATGTCAGTGAAAAATTTATCTGAAAATGCCTGTGATAACTGTATCTAAATACTTTTAAAAATTGTGTATATCAACAAATATATATTAATATAAATTTCGGAAATGTGATCACCATCGACTGAGTCATACTGACTTTATAATAGTATTAAAACTCTTGCTGTTAATTAACTTCAATTACAATAGGCAATTCTTAGAAATATCATTAAAAATCGATATGTGTCGATAGTACGGATAATTAAACAAACACCACTTCCATATACGGTATCTCTAAGTTTCTTTTTACATGTGTCACAAAAAAAGCTGATTTATTCGTTTTTAACTACTTACTCGCGTGTATAAATGTAAGAATATAACTGTGCATTAATAATGATTAGAATGTAGTTTTTGCTGTAACACATAACATGTGCGAGATTCTTAAGCTGTAATAATTAAAAGAGGAAATAGAAGGATCTTCGTCTAATGCTTCAACAACTTCTGCGACTCATTAATTAATTAATGTTTAATATATATTAATTTTTATTTCAGTATATTTACATTACGATATTAAAAAAACAATACTTACTATTTCAAATTAGAATATAAAATATTTTGAAATGATCAGGGACATTTATATTTTTTAAGAAAATAATCATTTAGAAACGAAAACAATTATATTTTTGGCGACAGGCACCGACAAAAATGTTTTTTAAACCCCATTTACCAGAACGATTTTCGTCAAAATATTTACTTCACGCTTAAAACACTACTTCAGAGACAACCTACGCAAAGTCTGCGATTAGCTTCGAGCATCTGCACCTCTCCACCCGGAGAGGATTCCATTTATTACGGCGTGAACGTGCATAAATAATTACACCAGCAGCCAATGTCAACATGTTTTCAAACCCGACTCGAACTGAAGTGGTTACTTCCTCTTACATGTTGTCCCCGGGTCTGTGTGTGTTTATTAAAATTAGAAGCAGGAGATGCACATTCGCGGTTCTCCAAAGAAATTATTTCTCGCTGAGGATACTTCGAAGTTTGAAGGTAAGGTGATTGTGTTTCCACCTCAATATTTCTTATTATTAATTCTATAAATAGTTTATTTTAATGAATTTATAATTGTATTGCCCAACTCACAGCATCCGTTAAATCTAATGCCGAAAATTTCGATACCATGATGAAATATTACATCAGAAATGTTTGGATAATGGAAACAATAAAAAATCTGAAAGCACTAAGAAAAATCGAAGCAGTCTCAATATTATAAAGAGGATATTCGTATGTAACACTTTTTTAACATTGCTTCGGATATCTTTTTATGAAGAAGACCCAAAGGTAAATATTTTAGAACCGAAAATTCTGGTTTGTCGGCGCCCACGAAATGTTTGAGAAAAAGAGAGCTTTTTTCGGCATCCGTGACTAAACTGATTCTATTCATCCAATATGGAAAACTGAACAAAAATCATAATTAGTATACGTTTGTTCATAAGCTGACCGTTTGAAGATTCTGAGAATTAAAATTATTTAATAACCCTCTTTACTTTCGAAAACTTGTGAAAAAAGAACAAATAAATATATAACATTCTTTGGAAAGACGTGATGACTGCACATGAGGTACGTTGGAGAGCTAGATGTCAACTTACATCTAACGCTGATAATGCAATTTTTGAGTCACTGTAAGTGTTAATTCAAAAATTATGGTTTGGGGAAAAAGCATTCAAAGTTTTGGATGTAGTTTACACAGAATATACTGGTTTTGTACATTCGCAGCAATTTTGGTGTTCTGGCTTTTCATTATGGTCCTTCTTATGGTCGTAAATTTCATTTTTCATCTCCTCAAACTAGTCAGGATGTCTTAAAATAAGCATCGTACTTTGTTAATTCAACTCCTTTGTTAACGAACATCTTTGCCGCTTATACCTTTTATATATTAGTCTACATATTTTCAGCAGAAGCTTATAAAAATATCTCCGTAATAACGTCAATTTTTATTTTACCTCCATTCTCTGTGTGATGTATGATACAGTTTGTTTCGTGGGTCTCATATCAAACTTTATATCCATCAATTTGCTGCAAATTACATCTCAATCATACCACCTTAACAATTAGAGAGCGCCTTTACTTGTGAAATCTAACCTTTGGCAGAAAAATGATGAACAACTTTGGATTTTGAACAGGGTTACTGGAGAGCTTTGTTTGAGAAAGGTGGGTTGTTACACCAAAACGTTGTTTTTGACAAAAAAAAATAATAGTATAAAGTTGATATATGCTTATGCTCAATTGGCCATTTATTTTTCCTTCTACGATTAACTATTAGATCATCATGTAGAACTATCGACCATTTTCGCTGAATATTTTTCTAGACCTTTTTTTAATTTCCTATTTGACCTTCATTAATTCTTTTAAATGATTCCTTTTAGATTAGATATATGGGTAAATAATGTTGAAAGAAACCATACTATTTTTCTTCTTAAATTCTGCTTTATTCTGCTATATTTCGTTAGCGATACTAAATACTAAGTAAGATTTACGGAACCATTATGAGAGGTAAATAAATTCTTAGAAGATGATTTTGTTTGAATTATTTTTTGATGCCACTAATAAGCAGTCATAATGGAAGGCTGCCTAGTCCTATCAATTCCAAATTGATGATTTTTTTAATTATATACTGCATTCGATAAGTAATTTATTTATTGTTATAACTTATTTCAGTTCCTTTATTATTGCTCTTCATTAAAATCCTAAATCTTTCCAACGCTGTCACTCCATAATTTTTACGAATTTGTGTGAATCCATCGACATGAACATTTTAAAATAGAAAATAATAAAATATAATTTCAGAAAATGCAAAAATAAAATAAGATCTATACAAGAAATTAAAAAAGGAACACTAATTTTTATCTAGAACCAGATGAAGAAAATAACGACAATGGAAATAGGTAAGTCATCTTGGGCAAACCACTTGATTGCGCGGGGCCAAATATTTACTTTCGACTGGACCTTTTACACTGCTGAATGAAAATCTCTTGTCAGCAATGACAAAGGAAACCAAATATATTATTTAAAGTTGTCCTAATATGATCAACACAAACTTACACTTTTAATTGTCTTTTCTTTTGATTCCAAATCCAACAGCTTCTAAAGTGTACCACTTACCTTAAATTCATAAATCGGAAAAAAATTGCAATATGGTATAGGATGAATACAACAAAGAACAACTACTACAATTACATCACAAATTACATTTAAAATTTAATACTTACTATTAAATTCACTGTAGAAGAAGATGTGAACATCCATCTTCCTTTTCTAGATAATGTAATATAAAAAACAATAAAAATTAGAAATAAATATCTGCCGAAAGAACATCAGCAACAGATTCACAATAGTGGATTTAAATCACTGCGGATAATGTACGATTTTTTAATCAACAGATCTATAAAATTCCTACTTAATAAGGCGAGATTTGACAAAGAATGCAATTTATTAAAAAGATAGCGATCTATAATAGTTGCTCTCGATATGTGTAATCCAAAACCTAAGGAAGCTTCAATATAAGTACTATGTAAAAAGCTACATGACTTCAATCTCATGAATAGAAACCTACGACAAACAGTTTGTTAAAGTACCTTTGCATAGGCAGGCAGAGATTTTGAAAGGGATAGGTATTTTTAAATAGCAAAATATGAACAAATAGAGGAAACGCGCAAACTAAATTTATGAAGCACATAGCACATTGTCGCTATAAGAGAGTTTAATTATCGAGTGTGGTACAACACATGAATAATACTAGACATAATAGTTTAATATATACAGTGACCGGCATAAATATTGCAACATATGGGACTTTTTATTATTATTAATATATTCCAAATTTTTCTTGGGGGGATAGGTTGAGCATATCTAGGAACCCCAAAATTTATTTTGACATACGTCACGCGATCACTAGTATGGCGGTAAATTAAAAAATATGCCATGAATTTCCAAAAAGTGAGGTTAGATGACAAGATATCCAAAAAAGTTATTTGAAAAAGTTGCTTAGAATTCAATTCTGAGGCTATGCGCAAAATTTTGTAAAGATATTAAAAATAAATGAAAATCACAATTTTTCCAATATTGTTTCATTGAATTACATATTTTCATTTTTTACGTTTTTAGCAGCTCAACAACAGTAATATTTCCAAATTTGACTGATACTCAAACAATTTTGTCAATGTCTGCGTAATTAACACAGTGAAAACCGAAAAGTACGTTTTCGGTATGACAATTGTTGTTGCAAAGGACTGTATATAGTAGTAATAAATGAAAGTTCACAAACATTTTCATTCTAAACCACTCAGCAACATTATCTTTACTGAAATTAAAATATTTTTTTTGTTTTTGGCAGTAAAATGAAAAGGTTAGTCCAAAAACTGTAACACTACATGCTCACGAAGTATTAGTAATTTTGAA